>CM053792.1:689087225-689327225 GCA_028749045.1 Cupressus sempervirens | reverse complement strand
ATTTATGTTTATTTAATATGTTTACATGCATGTAATTTACTTTTAGTTATTTGTTTTAAAGGATTTGAAAAGATTATAGTGTGTTACTTATTATTCAGCCCCCTCTTCTGCCCTTAGAAGTACACTTCCCATTTGAATGTTCAAATAGTTTTGACATGTTCTAGCATCCATCCATTCATGGGGGAATCCAAGTTGTAGTTTTAAGACTTGGGATACATTGTGACCCTAATGAGCTAAAGTGAAATTGAGTCTTTGAATTGGTGGATATCTTTTTTGTGGAGGAGAGATAGCATACATATCTTAAGGGATAGGGAAGTCTAGAGGACCCTTAGGGACTAGAGAAGTGGTCTTGAAGGAGGACTAGAGGAAGGGCCTAAGACAAACCCTGGTGATTAGGGATATCTTGGGAAACTCCCCTCAAATTGGTATTAGAGCCTTAAAAAGATTTCAACAAGACATAGTACATGTCTGAATCAATGGGTGAAAGAAGCATGGTGATAAATGCTAAGTTGGATAGAACACAATAAGGAGAATATAATCCTTAGGGAAGATCTAGAAGGTATGAATACCAAACTAGAGCAAGCTATAGATAAGGGTCATAAGGCTAGTGAGAAACTCAAAGATGGTGACAACAAGGGTAAATCCATAGTCATTAAGGATGAAGTTCATGATCTAAACCTACCATTGTAGGAAAATGCTTTCCTAAAGGCACTTAACATGCTAGGAGGAAAGGCATTGGAACAAATTCCCTTACTCTATAGAAAGTGGAGCTAGAGTTGGTCATGGAGTGGCTAGAAGGGATGGAGAACTATTTTGTGTGTGATGGAATTGTAGAGGCCCACAAAAGGTGAAGGTGGCCAAGTATAGAATGAGAGGATCAATGTTGATTTGGTTAAAATTCTTGCAAGTTGAAAGAGAAAAGGAGGGTAAGATTCCAATAGTCTCATGGAAGGACATGGAAGCTAAGGTGAGAGAAACATATCTACCAGAGGAATATGAGGTCCAGTTGTACAAGAAGAGACAGATCTTGAGGCAAAAGTATATTGATATCTCTACCCACAAAAGGAGTTCTACAAACTAAGCATAAGGTCTCAAGTGCAAGATGATAAGAGTCTCAAAGTAGCAAGGTATTTGAATGGTATGAGATGTAACATACAAAAATATCTTAGTCTCTTGAGTCCAAATACTATTCACAAGTGCTTCAAACTTTCACTTAAGGTGGAAGAGAAAGGCAAGAAGAATCAAGATACCTAATCAAAGGGTAGAGGAAGAAGAAAAGATACTACAAGCCAAATAGGTGGTTATGGTGGAAGAGGTGGTGATAGTATGCCACAAGGGGACTCCAAATTTGTGGAGTAGAGTAATGATTCCAGGTGAAGTGGGGGATCCAACAGAGGTAGAGGTTTCAATGAAAATAAATGATGTAGAGGAAGAGGTTCACACTTTACAAGCATGAAGTGTTATAGTTGTGGGAAACTTGGACACACTGCTTATAGTTTCCTAGAGAAGGGACCCATCTCATAATTAGAGAAAAGGGTGAGCATATCTAAGAGGATGTAGGAAGTGTGAATTCTGTGGAGGTCAAATTTGATTCAAAGAGTGGAGAGAATGTGATGTTTAGGAGGATCCTCATTAAAGACATGGTTAAGGAAGAACTTGGACAAAAGAAAGCCCTATTCAAGACCAAATGCAAGATCTTGGATAAGGTGTGAAAAAGAATCACTAATTCAAGATCCACTAACAACATCATTTTAGAGGAGGTAGTGAGAAAGCTAAGATTGAAGGGGATCACCTACACTCATCCCTATAGAGTCACTTGGTTGAATAAGGGATAGAGTGGCTTGGTCAATGAGAAGACTTGGGTGGATTTTACTACAAGATGATACAAGGATAGAATTTTATGTGAAAAATTTCCTATGGATTCTTTCCATCTACTCTTGGGTAGACCATTTCAATATGATAGGAAAGTCATACATAATGGAGAGAAGAACTCCTATTCGTTCAAGAAAAATGGAGTTATTGTTGGTCATTTTTGCCTTCCCACTGAAATCACCATATTTGAATTTAAACATGGCCCACAACTTCCTCACTATTAGATCCTTCACCATCCACATGTTGGAATTACAATAGGAAAGGTAAACTTCTAAGAGGGGGAGGGGGGGTGTAAATCAGTAGTTTAAACTTGGACCCATAAAAATTTCACCATACATCCATCTCATACATTCAATGAGTAAACTAAAATAACATGTAAAGCATGTACATCTAAGTCATTTAAACACATAAGAAATCATACACATATGATAGCAGATATGATTACCTAGAAACCCTCTAATGAGAAGGTAAAACTGGGGTGGGGATGACACCCACAAATCTTCATTACTAGAGTAATAAAGTGTATCCAATGAAGGTTACAGTGTTTTGACCATGAAACATGATCTACTTTATGAAAGCTCTACCTTGTGAAAGGCTTACAAAAACTATTAGGTCTCACCTTGTTAGAGGATTCCAACACCTTGTTAGAAGTGTGCCATGCTAAAGGACTTTAACTCACAACTAAGTAAGAACCCTATTAAAGGATTTCATACAACCTATTAGGACTACTCTATTAAGATATTTTGAATGAAATCACCTATTTGAAGGTCTTAGCTTTGATCATGTGGTTAGAATTTTCTTGCTTGATAACAAATCACCTCTAAAAAATGTCTTCTTGATCTTTCTTGATCAAATGTCTCTTTTCTATATCCTTTGTTTTTCTCTAACTGATTCTACAATGTTGTTTCACTTCATAACTTCTACACCACCATGAATGCTCTATTTGTGCATGAAAGCTTCTCTCTTCACTCCTTCAATTCCTTGCACACTTGCTCATCTCTCTCACTTAAGAGTTTAGGATTTGTCCTCATTAAGAAGACTTAGTGACTTAGGGATAGGTATGAATCTAAGGTTGAGATTCATCCATTTTACCACTTAATCCTTTCCATTTTTTGATTGGCTGCATGTAATTGCATAGGGAATCCAACTTGAGATTTGTCCTTATCTCTAAAATATTGAAATTCAATCTTAAGTCGACTCAAAAAAGGTTTATATATTTTTTTGTGCCTTTACAAAAAAAATTTCAAAATTGTCTTACTCGGAATTTGAAGTCTCTGATGCTTGGCATACACTGATCTCTCTACTATGACTCAACACTTGTATTACTCAACATCCACTATTTACTTGGCTCCTATATCACTCATCATATTCTATCTACTTCTAATTTGAGTGACTTGGCACTCACTATGACTTAGCGTGGTCTAATATATACATGTTGTGCTTGGCATGTACTACTAGTTTGGCATGAACTAAGTAAATAGCTTAAGTGTGTTGACATTCACTTGTCAAAACCAATATGAGATCAACAATCTCCCCCTTTGACATGAGTATCAAAAATAGTTGATATACATTAATATCTTGGATCTCATGAGCATAACATATCTTGTATCATATTATACACAAAATTTCAAAATGTCAAAATTTTGTAATCACTTAGATACCTCAAAATTTGATAACTCCCCCTAAGTTGATATATTTGTTTTGTATCCAAATTTTTTTCTCCTACTGAGTAAATGTCTCTACTAATACAATTTGAATTCATGCTCTATTTTTCTAATACTCTTTCATCTGATACTTCTAAATTTTTTGATGTTTTCTATCCCTTAGTTGATTCTGGTGTTTCTTTGTTCCTCTTATTTGTCCTTGTATCTCCCCAAAATTCTTATTCTTTATTACTCCCAAAAGTAATATCTCTCCCATTCTTTTATTTCATTGTCCTCCTTTTCTCTATTTCTCCATTTACTCTCCAAAAATATGTCTCCCCCTTTACCTTATTCTCCCCCTTTTCAACACTTATGTCAAATGGGCTATACACTTATTGTATGTTTGTCTATAAAAGATCTATGGATATCGAATGTCATATTAAGAGCTGCATCCTAGTTCTCACATGCTACATCCAATAACTTGTTTAGGATTACTAGCTCAACAAAAAGGTGGAATAGACCATATAAGGTAGAAAGATTTTGGTCTTTCTTCATTAAGATTTTGACATAGCCTAGATCCTTGTGCAAAATTTCCATAAGGGGGGTGAGAGTTGCTTGGATGCTAGTCAGTTTGGTGCTTATGTTGGCCTCATCTACTATCAATACAGCTAATCAACTCTATGTTAAAAGCAATGTCCTAAGATGCTTTTCACTCTAAGCTAGATTCATTGTTAGTTTTGTACCTAAAGCAGTAATTAGGCTTTCTAGACTCAAAATGTGACTTTTGGTCACTTGGGTGAAGAGTAATGGATTGCATAATTTAGTGTACATTGATAATACATTCTCAAGTACCTTCTTCACATCCTCAACCTTAGCTTCCAATCAAACTTGTGTTAGTGCTATATTACCTAATATTTTCTTGTTCACTTTGTTTTGGAACTTCTTTTTTGACCATTTTAACAATTTTGCATTAGTATCCAAGTATTCATTATTGACCTTCTCCACTATATATGTCAGTTGTTCCATTAGTGGCTTGGTCTCATTTAGAGTTGGCAAACTAAATGCATCTAAAAAGATGTCTTTAATATCTTGTAGTGCTTGCTTTTGCATGTGCTCCCTTCTAAGAATTTCTTGATGCTTTTTCCTTGCTAGGGCTTGCTGCAATATGCCCATTTGTTCTATAGTCATGGTATCATAATCATACATAGGCAAAATGATCTCTTCATCAAGGATCACATCTCCATATTGGATCACTTCTTCAGCCTTTGATGAACTTGAGCTTGGCACTAAGATCTATAGTGGTGTAGCATCTATGCTTGGCTTCTATAGAGTATGACTTGATGGAGTGCCAAATACTGGTAAGGTTACCAAGGCTTGGATGGTAGTCTTCTCCTTCAATTATGATGTCATCTCACGCTCCTCGAGCTTGCCCTATTTTTCCATAATAATCTAACTTACAACTTGTCCTTGTGTTGTAGGTGTAGATAAGTCTATCTAACCTATTTCTATAGTAACAACTTGTGTTTCCACTATGTTCTTCTTTATTATATCAATCGTGGTAATTGTATCAACCTTGTTAGATGTATCTTCTAGCATTTGGACCAAAGGTTGTACATTAGTGACTGGAGGGATGATAGAAGATGGTTCTTGTGGATTCACCATTTCCCTTGCAACATCAATCACTAAATTTTGTAGCTCATCCAAACTAATCAAAATAGGATTATCACAAAGTTTGACCTATAATGTAGACTTGTTTAATATCTTCTTCAAATCATAGTTGATAGATAAGAAACATCCTTGATAGTTATTGTTTTAGTACTCTTATTTTTGATATGTTGAGGACTAACACTTTAGTAGTTGTGTGTCTTGTGCACTCTATTCTTCTTATTGCTCTTCCTCTATCATTGCCTTGTTATCTATTGTCATTTCTACTCCTCCCTCAACCATGTTATCTTTGTCATTATCTTCTTCATCATCTTTCACTTAAATGAGTGTTTTTCCTCCTTCCTTAACTATAGTCAACCCATAAGTAAGCTTCCACATCCATGTGGACCTTTTAACAACATCCTCGATATTGTTTTGCAAGATGCTAAAGGCTCTATATTTAGGTGTGAACCTAAATACATATTTCTTTATAGCCTTAGAAATCTATGCCTTAGTTAGTTCAGGCATCAATTGGGCTAGAGATGTTTCTCTAATTTGTTTCTCCAAGTCTAGAAAATAGGGCCATTTCTACTCAACTATGGCATATAGACTCTTTGGTATTGAGTTGGCAAGTTCTAGCAGAGTTGTCTTGGATTTTTCCATCATGGAATATATGGCCTCCTCCACTTGATTTTTGTCTACTTTACCCAAATTATCAAAATCAACATGACTAAATCCTGATAAGTCTACACTATTCTTAACATTTTCACATAAATTTTCAAGATCTGGCAAATGATTATGACTCACCACCTTAAATTGGTTTTTGTAATCTAATTTTGTTTTCTCCTCATTAGAATCTACTTGTGCCACATACTTTCTTCTTGGTCTCTTCTATTCTTGGCCTCCTTGCTCTAGTTGTTTTTAATTTTCCTTGGCCTTTTGAGTTATTGCATGTGTACTAGCTCTTGTAGTAGGTGCAGTAGTCTTGGGTTGATTTGACTTAGCTACCTTCTTAGCTTTAGTTACTTGTTGAGTCTTAGCCTTCCTCTTCTTTGTCTTGGTAGGAGTAGGTGCTTCCTCAACTTCTTCTCCCTTAGTATCTTTAGTCTCCTCCTCTTCTTGGTCTTCTCCCATACCCTAAGTTAATGCAAGTGGTGCTTGTGCTTAGGTTTCTTCTTCCTCTTCATCTTCTTCTTCCTCCTCCTCCTTAACAACCTCTCCAAACTCAACTTTTAGTTTCTTCACTATTTTCTCATTTTTCTTCATTGTAGAGGCAATCTTCAATTCCATGGTAATTTTGGACTTTACCATCTCATAGTTTCCAAATACCTTTGTACTTTTATCTACCTCTTTTGCAAGTAATGTTGTTATAGCTACAAAGACTTCATCCAAATTTATTTCATAACCTAAGGATCTCAACCATCTTGCCCTTGATGTAGCATCTTCTATAAATGTATAATCAACATCCACAAGAAAACATACATCATCATATTGTTTCTCAACTAAGGACACTAGTATTCCCAATCTTTCCTTCATTGACTTCTTGAAGTCTTCAAAATAACTTTTGATCAAAGATTCAAAATTCTATCCTAATTGCTCAATGTACTTACCAATTTGTACTACTACTAATCTGTTGGTTTTCCTTGCCATAGTGCCAAATGAGGGGAATGCGTTTTGTACATAAAATAATATGAAAATCAATATAGAACCAAATTTATATTGTGTACTCTTTGTCTTTTGGATTACTCCAAGATTCTCCATCAATTGTTGCAATTGTAGCTCTACTAGATCATATGTGTGATCTTTCTTTACAATTTTGTATCCCACATCCACAACTATATAGGGCACACTATTCAATCTTCTAGATTTGTAAAGATTCTGTGAAATTACCCTTACAACAAAGTCAAACCCTAGATCAATAATTGTATCAATTGTCATGCCTCTCTTGTTCTAGATAGCTCTAGTATTTTTCTCAATCACTTCCTTAGAATCAATTCTTAGTGACTTAGGTAGATCTAGGGTTGGGTAACTAGTAACCCTATCAATTATTCTCTTAGTAATTTTGATAGGTCCATTATCGAACCATAGTGAACCACATGAATTCAGCTAAGCACTACCCTGATCCGCTCTATTTTAAACACATTTGGAAAATCTAGGGCTCCTATTAATCCCTTTCTCTCTACAATTTTGAATTCTTCCTTCAAAACACCATTATCATAGATTTTTTTGTATGCTTCCCTAATCTCCACATCACCAATGCTTCCTATTTTATAGTTGTAGTATTCTCTTACTTCTTGTACCACTATCACATTTGATGGAATCATTGACAATGCACCAGAAGGGTCTTGCTTGTAAGAAATAATAGGAATAGCTTTGAAAATGGGCTTCTTGACCTCACTACTTACTAACTGAACATTCAAAACTTTCTTTGCCTCTATATTCTTTGAACTAGATGCCATAATGTAAAACTAGGGTTTATAAAGTTTAAATTGTGTAGCTCAGCTCATGATAAATACCTTGTGAAATCTAACAAATGGTGAAGAGTCACTACTCAAATCTTCAATAACTACTTGGAATGGATTTCTAGATCGCCCTTTACTCTACTCACTCTTTCTCAAATTTGAAATGATGAAAAATAAGCTAAAATTGATCAAATACCCTTAGCAAACTATGCAATAAATATTGAGTGCTTACATAGTTGTAAGCTCAACATCAACCAATTTCAAGCTCACTTAGCATCCATTTACATTTCAATCATTCCACAACCACTATGAGCTTGGCATCAACTAGCTAGTTTGTAAGCTTGACATCTTCTAGCATTTCACTCGACACACATAGTAAATATTTCATGCTCGGCAGCAACATGAAAAAATTGAAGATTTATCCATGATTTCTAATAACATCTTGCATCTTTATTCATGCTAATGTAATATTTTTAGTACTAAATTCCTATGGAACTAATGTATGATATACCCTTTAGATATCAATCCCACATAGCTCTTGATTGCCTACTTTGATGAGGAGTGATCACTTAACCCTTTGGGTGAAGTGATCCCTTCTCCATTTGATGTACTGCAATCATATTTCTTTTTCCATGTTTTATTCATCTAATCTCTAATGTGTTCAACATTTTCCTTTCCTTTTCCTTTATCAAATTCACAACTTGGTGCCTTTGACCTAGTTGGACACTACCTACTAATGTGACCAATCATCAAATAGCTAAAACATGTTGTTTGGCTCAACCAGCTCTGGTAGTTACCTCTAAAGTGTGTCCTAATAAAATTCTCAAGAACATGTCCATATTCTTGACAGTCATGATAGCTATATTTTGAATTATAATCCCAATTATAAGAGTTTCCATTGTTCCTTACCTTTTCTTGACTATTTTATGACCACATGGGTTTGGATCTCCATTCAAAAGCTCTATGTCCATACTTTTGATAGTTGTAACAATATCTTTCAAATATTTTTGTTTGCATGGTCCTACGTACATTAGTAGTATGTCCTTTCTTACAAAAATTATGACAAGTAGGTTTAGAGTTCTTACCTTTGTTGTTCCTTTCTTTTTCTTTTTTGGATGATTCTCCTTCTTTAGTAGTTGTGTATCCCAACCCAAATGTATCATTATTGGATCTAAGGTATCTCAATAGTTTCTCAAAGTATTTGATGGCTTCTTTTGGCATGTTGAAAATTTTAGAAAATTCCTTTTCTCTCTTTAGGTCACTCTTTAATTGTTCATTTTGTAGTTTCATTGTAGTTATCTCAATGTCCTTGACATTCAATTCATAGTTGGCATTCCTTTTTTGACTTAGAGTATCCAATTGCATGTTGGAAATCTTGGTTAGCTTTGTTGACTTCTCTTCCAATACATTGGCCAAAATTATTTTTTCCTCTTCAATCATGGCTTTATCTTCTATGGTTTTCTTCTTCTGTTCAGTCACCTCATATAGTAGTATAGCTTGTGATTCTTGCTCTAACTTGAGAGTTTTTATTTCCTTATCTTGGGCTCTATTTTTTTCCATTAGATCTACAATTGCTGCATCAAATTCATTGGAGTATACATCTACAAATAGCTTAGTAGTGTCTATCTCTTTGTATTGTGTGTAATTCTCTGCAATAGAAATTTCCTTCCTTCTCTTCAAAGATTTCTTTAGTTATTCTCTTGCTTCATTCAGCTGATGTAGAATGAGTTTTATTTTGATTCCCTAATTCTCAATAATCTTTCTCAACCTATAGACTTTCATTTAAAGATCATTCCTCAAAGCTACAAAGATTCTCTTTTAGAGAATAAGGCTCTGATACCAATTTTTGGAATTACAATAGGAAAGGTAGGGGTGAATCAATAGTTTAAACTTGGACCCATAAAAATTTCACCATACATCCATCTCATACATTCAATGAGTAAACTAAAATAACATTTAAAGCATGTACATATAAATCATGTAAATACATAAGCAATCATACACATATGGCACTAGATATGATTACCCAAACACCCTCCAATGAGAAGGTAAAACTAGGATGCGGAAGACACACACAAATCTTCACTAATGTAGTAATAAAGTGTATCCAATGAAGGCTATAATGTTTTGACCATGAAAAATAGTCTACCCTATGAAAGGTTTGTACTATTAAAGGCTTACAAAGACTGTAAGGTCTCACCTTGTTAGAGGATTTCAACACCCTACAAGAATTGTGCCTTTCTAAAGGACTTTAACTCACAACTAAGTAAGCACCCTATTAAAGGATTTCATACAACTTGTTAGGACTACTCTGTTGAGAGATTTTGACCAAAATCACTTGTTAGAATATCTTAGCTTTGATCATCTAGTTAGCACTTGGTTGCTTGATAATAGATTACCTCTAAACAATGTCTTCTTGATCCTTTCTGATCAAATGCCTCTTTGTTGTATCATTTTCTCTATCGTCTATTTTTCTCTAACTAATTTTGCAATGTGGTTTCACTTCATAACTTCTAAGCCACCATGAATGCTTTTTTTGCACATGAAAACTTCTCCCTTCACTCCAATTCCTTATACACTTTCTCATCTTCTCACTTAAGAATTTAGTGTTTGTTCTCCAATAAGACTTAGTGACTTAGGGTTAGGTATGAATATATGGCTGAGATTTATTGATCTTGCAACTTAATCCTTCCCATCTTTTGATCGGCTGCATGTAATTGCATAGGGAATCCAACTTGAGATTCATCCTTATCTCTAAAATATCAAAATTCAATCTTAAGTTGGCTCAAAAAATGTTTACATAGTTGTCTGTGCCTTTACAAAAAAATATGTCAAAATTGTCTTACTCAGCATCTGAAGTCTTTGATGCTCAACATACATTGATCTCTCTATTGTGACTTGGCACCTATATTGCTTGACATCCATTGTTTACTTGGCTCCTATGTCACTCAACATATATTATCTATTAAGTATTTGAGTGACTTGACACTCACTATGACTCAACTTGGTCTAATATATGTATGTTGTATTGTTGACACTCACTTGTCAAAACCAATCTGAGATCAACACCACGATGGTCACTTTGTCACTATGCAAAGTTGCATGACCTTTATTTCATGTGAAATAGAAACAATTCAGTGGACCCCTTCCTATTAGAGCATGTCAGCATTTTTTTGGTTTCTCATTGGCTAGGGTAATGACAATGCAAGGTGGGTCTTTTCCTTTTATGTGCTAGTTCATTGTGCAACTTCCTCACCGTCAGATCAAGGATCATTGAGGGTGTTCACTTTATCACTACCTAAAGTTACACATTCTTTATGTCATGCAACAAAGCATCATCATGCCATGTGTCTATGTGGGTTTGAGCCTCTTTGGTGGGCCATCCTTCTGATGTGCCGAGGTCATGGGCCACATGTTCTTAGTTTATACCTTCTATCGTCCAATATAAATAGATCAAGGGTGGTTTCTTTGTCACTATGGTAAGTTTCTCAATATTTAGTCATAGTGACAAAGTGATGAGTTGATGCGGTATGGTGGGCCTTTCCCTTCTGTGGGCCATGATGTGATGTGGAAGAAGTGTCAGACAAGTTCACAAAAGGATTGTGTTTCTATTGGTTGGTACATTGGCAAGATTGATGATTTTTCAAGACCATTAGATGGAGGAAGATCAATGTCTCTCACTTTTAGACTATGGGAAGTTGCTTGACCTTTAGCTATAGTGACCTATCGAGGATTCACCACATGCCTTGATAGGCCTAGTTTGGTAGGTGTAGTTAGGTTAATATCACAGTTAAGGTTGACACCATTGTAAACTGTAATGATTAAGTTTGAATGTGGTTCAATTAGTTAAACATGATATGGTCAAACATGTGAAGACTCCGTGAGTGGGCAAAAGGAAATGATATGGTTGGTCCACATGGAGGTTTCTAGTTGTGTGACTAGGTTGACCTACTGACCTTGCTAATTTTATAAGCCAAAAATAGAGAAATATTGGGTTTCCTTACATGATCTAATCTTTTCAATCAATTTCAACAACTCTAGATTTAATGCTAGATTTGAAACAATGCAAAGGTACTCTTTTCCACCATCCAATAATCAATTTTAAGGAGTTTTAGCATTGATTGGCACTACTTTTTTACTTCAAGATTTTCTCTAGTCAGAGTTTCATGATTTTCATGCCTCTATAAGTGTACCAAATCAAGTCTTTTTAGATCACCTTGATTATTCTCTAAGCACTTAATGGTAGTAGTTGTGTTGTTACTTCAGTTGGAAATATCTTAGTTATGCTTGAGCTCTAAAGACAAATTTTGTAGTCTTTTTAAGGGTTGATCTTTCTCTAATTTTCTAGTATTTCTTCTATGCATACTACCATAATTTCTCATGCCTTCTAAGCCATTATAATCCTCTGTTAAGTCTCATTTGAGCCATTAACACAATGTGTAATTTTTCTTTGCCTTTGCTTAATGTTTTTGTCTACACTCTATAATTTACGTGATTGTATCTACTTTTGGCATTTAAATGATATTAAGTGAAGTATCTTCCTATGCTATTCTTTTTTTGTCTAGCCTACATGTGGTTGTTGAATTAAGAAAAGTTTGTATTTGTATTCCTTGAGGTTCCAACAGGTTAACTATGCATTTATGGGTAGAGATAAGGTCAAAAACTCAATTCTAGCATATCAGCCCTTAGGTTAGAGTAGGTAGATTTTCTTTCATGCATTCCTTCTCTCTTCTCCTCTCCAAGTGTAGCTAGGTGCACCTTGATAGCAAAAGAAGTCAACCTTCTCTGGAGACTCAACCTCATAGTTCAAGTCTTATAGCTTGGAGGTTGTTTCCATGTTTCACAAGGTTGTCCTTAGGTAAAAACTTTGGACAAGAGTACAAACTTTTGTGACAATAGTTACCTATCACATTTTAACCATAACAGATGAAGAAGAAGATAAAATAGTAAAACTTAATGGATTTTTGGTCAATGGGAAATCATTCTTAAGTGACCTCAAGAAGGAGGAAAATGAGATCAAGTTTTCCATAGTGGTGAAACCCAAAGAGGGGGACAAACGGGGGGTGGAACCCATACCCATGGAGGTTAAGCAATTGCTTGATAAATTCAAGGAGATAGTAAGTGATGGTAGCCCAAGTACCCTACCACCTAAGAGGTCCATAAATCATCAAATTGAATTCATACTCAAAGAATATTTGCCACACAATGTTTTCTACAAAATGGCCCTAGGGAAAATAAGGAGATTGCAAGATAAGTGCAGGAGTTGCTTGACCAAAGGTAGGTTAGAAAGAGCATTATCCCATGTGAAGTACTAGTGGAGCTATCCCCTAAAAAAGGAGGTAAGTAGAGATTATGCACTGATTCTAGAGAAATAAATAAGATAACTATTAGGTATAGATGACTTATTACTAGAATTGAAGACCTTATGGATTGTTTAGGAGGTGCAATGTACTTTACAAAGATAAATTAGAAGTGGATCTCACCAAATTAGAATTAAGGAGTTTTATGAGTGGAAAAAAACCTTCAAAACTACCGAGGCATTATATGAATGGTTGATCATGCCCTTTGGGATTAGTAATGAACATAGAACATTCATGAGATTAATGAATGGAGTGGTTGAGGACTACACAAGTGTCTTTGTAGTAGTATACTTAGATGACATACTCATTTTTAGTAAGATTGAGGAGGAACACATAAAGCACTTAGGAATTGCATTAAAAAGGTTACATGAGGAAAATTTTACTATTAACCTTGAAAAGTGTAAATTTATGAAGTAGGAAATGATGTATTTAGGATTTTTAATCTCATAAGGAAGTGTAAAGATGAATCCAAGAAAAGTTGAAGCTATCTTGAATTGGCCCACTCCCAAGACTTGAAAAAAGGTGAGAATTTTCCATGGATTGGCTCAATTTTATAGTAAGTTCATAAGGGGTTTTAGTGAGATATGTGCACCTATTCAAGACTATAGTCCCTCTTGTGTTTGCAGTCTATACCTTGTTATATTTTGATATGAGAGATACTTGTTGCTCATGTTATTTTTACATTTGGGATTTAGGTTTTAAACTTTGATTTCTAGTATCATAGATGTTAGATTACCATGTTGTTTAGTTGATCATATCTACATGATTATGACCTATTTGAGATTACAATATGTTTTATGATGAGATCTAATTAACCAGCATTTGGAAATATCCTCTGATTATGTTTATATGTTGGATTTTTTTATTTTATTCTTGCTTTGTGATGCTTTATGCAGAAGTGAGTGATGTAAATGGATTATTTTAGTACAATTAAATAAATGGTTAAATTGGATCATTTAATGTATTTATTGCATTGGCTATGTTGTTTTATGAAATTGCACTTGATCATCTGTGCAAGATTTATGTCCCTAGAAGTGGCACATGGAGTTAGTGATTCAATTATTCTTATTTAACCAATGTCATCCATGTATGGTCAAAGTATCCTATTTAATTGTTTAAATTAACCTTTTGGTGATTTAATAAATCTTGACTCATTTGAATTATGTCATTAGACATGTCAACATGTCTATGCATTTAGAGGTTTACATTTGTCATGAAATTTATTAAGGAATTATGTGATTTTGGTTTAATGAAATTTTGGGCTTTATATTATTTAATTTAATTCTTGATAGATTTTTCGTACATGAATTCCAATTACTTAGAATAGCCTATTTTTGTTTGGGTTGATTTAGAGTTTAACTAGGTGACTTGGTTATTTACCCTAATCCTTTATTCAATTGAAAAATGAATAAGTATCCAAAAAGGAATTTTACTTCTCACTTCTCACTTTCTAAAATAAAGTACTTTGAGAGGACATTCTAAATCCTCATCTATAGGATTGTGTTTCTACTATTTGTAGGAGATATAGGCATGGGATCATCATGAGATCAATCTTGTTGTATCCATCTTGAGGAGACCTTGAATTTCCATGATTTTTGACAACTAACGTAATATTTTTTATTTTATTGTTCAGATTATTGTGTTTCCCCTATTGGTTGTCAAGTAGGGCTCTCTTGTTTTCCTATTTCAACTATATTTCTACTTCTATTTTTTTGTAGCTATATATTAGGATGTTGAGAACTAGTGTTCCCCTCCATTTCTGATTGCTAGCTCTACCCAGTTCGTTGGGTATGAGTATTTCCCTAATTTTTGGGATGGTAGTTTGGGGTTTTGCACCATTATGTTGTTTTTTTTTGCATATGATCTGTAAACCCAATTTTTATTGTATTTCTATGGCTCATTCACCCATGGGTTCAATGGGTTTTACTTTCATTAATTTTTGTCAACATTTTTTTTAGGCTTTTGCCTCAATTTGCATGCTACCCAATTATTTTCTCTGATTTTCTTGTCGTGGTGTTGGTTGTTGATTTGGATTATCTATAGGATGTCAATCAAATTGCTATTGCAACTTTGTATTACATTGGGATGCATGTCAAATCCATACTCTCAAGCTTTTTTTTGTTGAGTGTTATTTTGCTTGTGTTCTCATCCAACCCTTATTTTTATGATCTTCATGACATTGGTGTGCCCACACATGAGAACATGCACATGCATTTTTGGGTTCTTGTGAGGCCCAATCTCCTAGTTCTTATCGATGGAGTTATGTTCATTGGGGTTAGGTTGGGAATATGCATTGCCTATGGGCACTCGTTGTGTAATGAGCTTGGGTATTTAGGGTAGCACCAGGGAGAGGATTTTCTCACAACCTTGGTGACTATTTCCTCTATTGGCATGAAGTAGTTCTAAACAAGTGCTAATTAAATAAATTACTAGGCAATAAATATAGGATAATAAAAATGTTAGTACCTAGAGTTGATCTAAGGACACTTAAATGTGAGTAGCCGAACTAGACCCAAGGAAATAGTGTGATCCATTTCTTAGGGAAGGTTTGATTCCACATGATATTTAGCTTGGGCTACACGATGCCAAGTGGCTTATCCTTCATTGAGTCCCTACATAGTTGAACCATATAGTGTTTGAACAAGACCTATTCTACTTACATTTTCTCATGATCTTGGTTGTAGTCCTCTTTACTATCTAGCATGAGTGTTAGCCATGGAAGTTTGTTTTATGTGCTTGTGGTTGGATCACTATCTCCAGCTACATTGTGGGAATAGGCCTATGGATTCCATGTGGTTGGGAGGCATAGCTACCTACACCACTACTGGGAATTGGTGTACAAAGATGGTCTATTTCCAGTTGAGACTGATGCTTGATGTTCACTTGGTATATTTGGGTTTTTAGAGTATGTTTCCTTGTGATTTATGCTTTAATTGGAATGCTTAGATATCATGTTTAGATGATGTTAGTTTCTGTTATGCATTCCTTTATTATGTTGTTAGCATATAGCTAGATGATGTGATTCACTATTAGTTGGAGTATCTATGATTTTTTGGTTTAGCATGTTAGGTCTTCATGTTCCTATGTTGTTATTATGTTGTAGTAGTAACACACTCATCAGACAACTTTGACCCTCTAGTTGGCAGTTTGGGATGTTATGCTTGAGGGATGGTTAGGGCCCTTTAGGTCTCATGATGCTATTATGGTTGGGAGGTACCAAACATGAGTTTAGTTGTTTATCTACATTGCAATATTGTTTTTCCACATGTCCCTTCATATGCTATTATGGATCAAATAGTTAGATGGTTTTTGCTTCCTATTGTTTAGTGTCATGTTATTCTTATGTTTAAGTGTCCAAGCCTTAATTTTTTGATCTAGTAATCCCCAATGTGGAGGTTCTAACTCTTTTATTTCCCTATGAATGTTCATCAAATTTTTTCTTTTCATTCTTGGGCAATGATGTTTCAACATTGGGTGGTATTGATAAAGTATCAAACACCTTAGGAAGTTATGTCATATGATACTAGAAGAGTATTACACAACTATAGAAAACTCTATCACATAGTCCCTAAATTTATCACATAATAGTTATGAGAAATGTTGTATGATACTGGATAAGTATCTCATGGCTATATTAAAGTATCACCTAGATATAGTGAGAAATATTACATGGCCATAGTGAAAAGGGTTGCATGGGTTTGTGAGAAAACCTAATCAGGTGAATAGTAGACACTTTTCCTTGACCAAAAAATTTTTAGAGGCAACTTGGCTACCCTTTATGAAGTTCTTAAACTCTAATGTTTGACTTTTTTAATTTAGTGTCTTTTGGATTTGAATGTGTTTTTTGACCTCGATAGCATTTTTAGTTTTAGTTTTAGTGTCACTTGGAGATTCATTGGAAGCCTAGATTGGTTGGTTAATTCTTCCATTGTGATCTTATGATTGGTTGCATGTTGATGTTGTTTAATTCCATACTTTAAAAGAAAAAAAATATTGGTTGTTAATTATCCTTGTTCCAAGGATCTTCAAGCAAGGCATTACATTTGGTATCAGAGCCCATGTTGCAACATTGGGATCTTTTGCTATGCTCCCATTATGATATTTTTTTCTTTGCATACATTGTTATCTTATTTTATCTTATGTTTTTGACTCTTACAATCATTGCAAATGATCCTAACCCTTATCTTGTTGCTTCCTTAGTGATGCCTCTTGCACATAGACCTAGTGGCTGGGGTAGTAACTAATGAAATAACCATGAGGAAGAACACCAGTAGGAGGAATGTCATGATGGTAGGGAAGAGTAGGGTAACAATGACCATAGTGGCATTGGGGCATTGATTCCTTTGCTACAAGAGATTATTTTTTAGTTGGGACCTCATGTAGAGGAAAACCAACATGACCATGGTCAAGAGGAGGGATCTCACAATGGAGATTCCCATATGTTGGATCATATAGAGGAAGAGGAGCATGAGCATGAACATTCTTGCACACCACCTAGTGGTAGAGGGCATCATCAAAGAGGTCAAGACTTCAAAGTTGAGAGTTCCATCTACATGGAAATGATGATATCCCTTCAGTAGTCTAAACCACCATACTATGATGGTAAGGGAGGTGGCCTCAGGGTTGAGATTTTGTTACTAGATATAGAACATTATTTTTCCATGTATTTGTATGCAACAAACTTAAGATCCCATTGTACTATCATGTAACTAAGAGACCATGCATCTATTTGGTGGAACATTAAGGGGTAGAAGACCTAGATCAATATAGTAGATCTCACCTAGGAGATCTTTGAGGAGAGATTTAAAGAGAGGTTCCTATCCCCTTAGTATAGGGAGGCTCAAGGTGATGAGTTCCATGAGATTAAACAAGGGAACATGCTAGTGGATCAATATGAGATTAGATTATTTGAGCTCAAGAAGTACTCATGCTATAATCATGATTAGATAGTCCTTACTCAGCATTTTTTATGAGGTCTGAAGCACTTCATCATTGTAGAGGTTTGAATACATCAACCTAGGACACTTATCCTTGCTATAGAAAAGGAAAGGATTTTTGAGAGCAATGTGTCTAAGGGGTTCAATAGAAAATAAGGCGTCAGAGCTATAGTGCATGAAATTTAGGGTAGGATGCATAGTTTCCTTAGTCACAGTCCTCTAGAAAGAGCCAAACCCAGTTAGCATCCTTGTAGGGTGGTCATGATCACTAGAAGTGACAAAACTATTAGTAGTGGTATGAGAATGGATAGAATTTAGGTGCCTCAAGAAAGAAAGGGAATGACTAGAGTCGAGGCTAGTATTCATAGTAGAATCACCCATCTTAGAGTAGTTAGCAAAACTCTAGCAAGGGAATTGCACCCTATTCTAGTGCTTCTTCAGGTGGATGTAGACAAGGCCCCAATATGAGAGAAGCATGTTTCTCATGTAGTTAGCTTTTCCATAGAGTAGTGGAATGCCCTTCAAAGACTTCTTTAGGAGCTAGAAAAGGTGTAGCTAGGTTGAAGCCTACTATGGGAGATGCAGGTAGGACCCATCAATTTTTTGCAGTTGTTGATAACCATCAAGCTAAGCATGAGGGTACTATAGTCAATGCTTTAGATTCTTTTATTTACCATATCTTTTTCAACAATGTGGGCTAGTGGCAACACATTAGGTTGATAGGTGGCAAGTTGATTTAGCCATGGGATCCAAAGTGGTTGTGGACTCCATGGTTAGTGGATGTGAATTAGACTTTGGTACCTTCACCACCATAGTGGATCTTTACATCCTACCTCTAGGATCATATGATATTCTTTTGGGAATGGATTGGTTAGCCACATTAGGTGAATATAGATTGTAAGCATAATTTGATGATTTTCTTTTATGACATAGGTGGTCAAGTAGAGATTTTAGGGGTCCAGAGACCAGTCTCACTTTGGATGATCTCAACTAATCAGCTGAAGTGGAGTGTGTGGAAGGGATGTTAGATGTTTTTAGTTTTCATCAATGACCTTGAGGAGGCTAAGAGTCATATAGTGACACTTGATCATCCACTCCTTTGTGAGTATGTAGACATGTTTCCTAATGAGATACTAGGTACGCCACCACAACGTGACATTAATTTTGGGATCGATCTCATACCAATAGAGGAGTCAATTTCATGAGCTCCTAACCACACGACTACTTAGAAGTTGAGTGAGCTCAAATTACCATTGGAGGAATTTTTGGCCAAGGGCCATAGTTGTCCTAGTATATTCCTATGGGGTACACTAGTCATCTTTGTGAAGAATAAAGATGGATCATTGCATTTATACATTGACTATCGATAGTTGAATAAGGTGATGGTGAAGAATCGGTATCCTTTACTAAGGATAGATGATTTTTTTGATTAGATGAAGGGATTATGAGTGTTCATAAAGATTGATCTTAATTTGAGATACAATTAACTTTGTATTCATGAGGTTGACATTCATCAAAAAACTTTTTGTACATGTTATGGGCATTATGAGTTCACAGTTGTACCCTTTGGGTTAACCAATGAGCCATCAATTTTTATGAGCCTAATGAATAGAGTATTTTGTACATACCTCGATCAGTGTTTCATTATATTCTTGGATGACATATTGATATATTCTAAGAATGTAAAGGAATATGAGTTCTATTTATGCCAAGTGTTGTAGTGCTTGCGAGATCATCAGTTGTATGGCAACTTGGGTAAATGTTGATTCTTCCAATCAGAGGTGAATTATTTAGGGAATATCATCACTGGTGATGGTATTGTGGTGGATCTAGAGAAAATATGAGCTATCATGGATTGGTTGATACCCACTAATGTTTATAAGGTTCATAGTTTCATGGGATTGGCAAGTTGTTGTCATTGATTCATGACAGATTTTTCATGTGTGGCTCATCCCATCACTTCTCATTAGTGGAAAGGGAAGAAGTGTGTTTGGTTAGACCAGTGTGGGGTAGCATTTGATGCTCTCAAGGAAATTTTGACTAGTGTACCTCCCCTTGTAGTGCCTAATCCCATAGGCAATTTCATGGTTTGCATGGATACTTCATTAGAAGGTGTGGGTGTAGTATTGATATAGGATGGTCAAGTGATTGCATACAAGTCTAGAAAAATCAAGGACCATGAGCTTAACTACCCCATTCATGATTTGGAACTTACGGCCATGGTGCATGCTCTTGTACATTGGAGAAATTTCCTTTTGGGACACAGGTTTGAGTTGCATAGCAATCATCTTATCTTGTAGTAAAACTTTACTCTACCAAACTTGAATGCACGACAATGTCACTAGATGAAGTTCTTGTGTGAATATGGTTTGATGTTCACTGTATTAAGGGAAAAGAAAATGTCATCACAGATTCCATGAGTAGGAGGCAATATCAGATATCAGTTTTATCATTGGGAGTGGATTTGTGAGGCTGTATCTTGGAGGCTTTTCCTTGTGACACATGGTATTAGGAGGTGAGGGTAGAGGTTGAGTCTAGATGTATCCTAGATGGGAAGTTTACAGGTTATTTACTTGAGTCTAATGGACTACTATGACACTTGGAGCATATATATGTACCAGTGTCTAGTGATCTTCATACCTTGATTTTGTTAGAAGTGCATCATGAACCATATTCTACACATGTTGACATCATGAAGATCCATGTCAATATTGAACAATTATATTTTTGGGTAGCAATGAGGCACAATGTTGCTGATTCTTTTGCTCGATGTCTCAAGTTCTAGAGTGAAAATGGGATACTATATATATTTATTTTATCACAGGGTTGCCTATGTCATCACAACGACATGATTGTATAATGGTGATAGTGGACAATTTGTTCAAGGTAACACATTTTTCACCCATGAGAACATCCTACACAACTTCTTCTATAGCACATGTTTTCTTGGAAGACATTGCTTAATTGCATGGGATCCCTCATTGAATTATATCAGATAGAGGTCTAGTGTTTATATACATACTGTGGATGTCTCTCCATCATGCTTTGGGTGCATAGCTCAATTTTAGTTTGGTTTACCACCCAAAGACCAATGGCCAGGCAAAGAGAGTGAACTAGGTTCTAGAAGACATGCTTGAAATGTATGTGATGGATAGGAAAGTGAAGTGGGGGGGTTATTTATACCTTGTTGATTTTTTATATAATAATGAGTATCATAGTTCTCTTGGCACGTCACCTTTTTAGGCCTTGTAAGGTAGACTATGTCATACCCCTTTGAGTTGGGATCATTTGGAGGACTGAGTATCACACAATAGTTATAAGTTCTATCATACGATACTAGAAGAGTATCGCATGACTATAACAAATTCTATCGCATGGTCCCTGAATGTATCACATGGTAGTTATGAGAAATGTTTTACAATACTAGACAAGTGTAGGATGGTTAAATTAAGGTATTGCCTAGATATAGTGAGAAATATTGCATGGCTATAGTGAAAAGTATCACATGGAATTGTGAGAAAACCTTCTTAGGTGACTAGTGCAAACATTTTGTCTTGACCAAATATTTTTGAGGGGTGACTTGCCTACCATTTATAGAGTTCTTGAACTCTAGTGTTTGACTTTTTGAATTCAGTTTCTTTTGGATTTGAATGTGTTTTGTTATGTTGGTAGCATTGTCATTTTTGGTTTTAGTGTCACTTGGAGATTAGTTGAAAGCCTAGTTTGGTTGGTTAATTCTTCCATTGTGATCTTATGATCAGTTGCATGTTGAGCCTATTTAATTCCATACTTTAAATTTATTTTAAAAAATTAACTTTTGTTTACCGTTGTTCCAAGGATCTCCAGGTGAGGCATTACATCCCTAACCATCAAAGTTGTGTTAAAAACTATGTTTAAGTGGACTAAGGAAGCCAATATTGGGTTTGAACTATTCAAATCAAGGATAGCCACTCAACCTATTCTTGTTCTATAAATATTTTCCAAGTTATTCATAGTAGAATGTGATGCTAGTAATGTGGTAGTAGGAGTAGTGCTTAGTCAAGAGTGAGGGCCAATAGCTTTCTTCAGTGAAAAGTTAAATAAAGCTAAGAAGAAATGCTCCTCATATGAATTGAAGTTATATACCTTAGTTCAAGCCCTAAATAAGTGGAGGCATTACCTTTTTCCTAAGGAGTTTGTAGTGTTTAATAATAACTAGGCTTTAAGCTTCAACACCACTCAAGATAAGTTGAGTCATAGGCACATTAAGTGGGTAGAGTTTCTACAATCATACACCTTTACCATAAAGCATAAGAAGGGTCAATCCAATAATGTTGGAGATTCCCTTAGTAGTATGTTGTTTATAGTGAATGAAGTGAAATTTTAGATAATAAGAGTGGAGAGTTTACAGAACCTATACAAGGAGGATGAAGACTTTACAGAAGCATATAAGGTGTGTATGTGTATTTCAACAACCATTTTCACTGTTAATATGCTAATTACACCTTATAAAATTGATTCCTTTTCAAAGGTGGATAGTTATGTGTACCTAGGGGATCCATGAGAGAGAATTTGAGACACAAGAAGCATAATGGATATCTTATTTGGAACTATAAGAATTTGTCTTAAGGAAAATTCACCCAAGATCAAGGAACTCAAGCACAAGCACAAGAATAGAACAAAAGAGTATGATTAGAATAAAAATATCAAAATGAATTGATGTAATGTCATGTACAAGTACACTAGGAGTGCTTGAATATAAAGGCCTCTAAGATGACTAGGAGTTAGCACACTGATAAGTCTTACAATGAGGCACATGTTGACTAGGAGTGTATTATCCTCCATTAAGCATAGGAGTTAGTGTGATGATGAGAGGATAAGCCTACAAAGGTGTAGCACATATAATTATGTTGTAGACACCATGTGCTAAAATAAGAGTGCTAATAACTATTTTGTCAATATGACATCAGTTAATTATACAAACTTCAGTGTTGTAGACATCACGTGTTGAATTAGAGTTGCTTACTCTAGTGTTGTCAATAGGAAAACTCATATGGGTATGCAAACTTCTAAGTGTGTCACCTAAAAAATAATTAAATAATGCATTGACCTAAATAAACTTAACTATAATAAGTAAATTCTTATTTACACCAACACCCCCCCTTAAGTGCAACTTAGGGGAATGCACTTAAGCTTACAAAAGCTAAGATGAAAATGCATGATGGCTCCTAGCTACTAGGCCATGTTAGGTACCCATGTACAAAATACAATGCAATCTCTCATAAAGTGGAGAAAGAGGGAAAACCTAATGGGAAAAACCCTCCCAAAGAGAGATGAAAAATCAAGATGTTAGATTGTGGTGACTGGTTAGAAAAGTATTGTACATACTCATTAATTCTTTGGGGCTTGGGGCATCACCTTGAAATAAAAAAATTGCCCCTATTTTATCAAGATTTTGGGCTGACATGTAATTATTAATTATAACCCTAATGCGGTAAAAATAATTGTATAAATGAGATTAGGGTTAGGGATTGTCTCATAGTTGTGATGCGAAATTTGTTCTTGCGGTTGTATTGAGCTATAAGGGATTATAGATAGTAATCAGGTGGTAATTACTAGATTGTAATAATATCGAACTTGCTATTTGGTGGATGTAGCCTAGGGATTGGGTAAACCATGTTAAATCTTGGTTTCTTGTGTTCTTTTTTGTATGATCTATTATTTTTTGATATTGGTTATATTTGCATGTAATTGTGATTTTTGTCCATGGTTTATCCTAACACAAGATGCATCAATGGATGGAGTAATCAAGACCCCCATGTCAACATACATCAAGTATATACAATAGAGAAGCATGAGCACTCAATCCCAATAGAGGAAAAGGTCCCCCACACAAGAGAGAAGGAGAAAGGCAGCAAGGCAGTCCACCCACCCCCCAATATAGAATGTTGATCAGTGATAGCTACTCCAATGTAGAAGAAGATCCATGAATATTTAATATTGTTCCTCCCCTTTGGAAGAAACAATGGCATAGGTACACATACGATGCTTCCCCAATGTATAGAAAGAATCTCAAAGATCAATGATGCCTCTAAAATGTACTCAACTTTCCCTATGTCAATATTGACTATCACCCCTTCCAACACTGCTGAAAAGAACATGTGCAAATCTAGCAAGGATGGATGTAGAACCTATCCCAAAGAACCAATTGTCTTCTCAAATGATAAAGAGACCTCCTACAACTATTGTACATAAGGATCCATAATCATATAAATCTAGAAAGACTGATCATGTAGAGAGAGGATAAGAGGGTTAGAGTGGGCCCTCACAACAATTGAAGAAGTATCATCTTCATCAAAGAGAAGATATATATCATCAATGATGTCTCCCAAGTTTTCTATGTATGACTCCACAAACAAACTTGAAATATCTACTATGTAGTCATCCCCTGATGTTGGAGCTGGAAGACAAGATGTACCCTATTGTGCTAGACCTATCTCTGTGGCAATGTATGCATGTGAAAAGTGCTTATACTATGATGTCATACTATAACTATCAATAGGACCCCACATATCTAAAATTTTTGAATCACTATCATTGTTGTAACTATCAATTTCCAAAATGTATGAATTATAGAGATGATTAGAGGATAAATCGGGTGAAATTTCCTCAAAGTGAACATTCTTTCTATAAAAATCTCATTAGTCTCAAGATCCTTAAGTCTATATGCCTTAAAACTATCTTCATATCCAATGAAAGTACAAGGCCTTGGTGGTGGTGCCTTGCATTCCTTGGAAGATATGCTTGCCCATGTTGGACAACCAAAGATTGTAAATTGTTCACAACTAGTTTTTTGTCACAACATGTCTCAAAAGGAGTCTATCCATCTAAGGCATCATGAGGATACCTATTAAGTATGTGATTGGCACTAATTATAGCTTTGACTTCAAGTGATGGATCAAGAGACTTTGCTTGAATCATGAAACATGCCATAGACTTAATATCTCTAATGCTCATTTTTAAAATGCCTTTTTTGTGTGGACTGAATGCTACTAGATTCTAAAGATCAATACCCTCAAGTTTATGAAAGTCTCTAAGTCTTGAGTTTGCATATCTACTTTCATTGTCCATATGAAGAATGTTAATGGCTTTCATTGATTTCTTTTCAACAAGATTGTTGAAGGCTAGAAACCTATCAAACACTTCATTCTTGTGATCAAGAAAGTAGACCCATGTGCAGCACAAAAAGCCATCAATGAAAGTGAGAATGTAGTGACTCTTGCTAACCGATGTTACTGCAAAAGGACCTGCTAGAACCATGTGAACCAACTAAAGAGCTATTGATGCTCTTGAAAACTTCCTTTTATCAAACTTCTCTTCTAGATGCATATCCATTGAACAAGTTGAACTTTCACCCTTAGAAAAGTTGAGTGTAGGTAGACCTTTGACCATGTTGTTTGAGCAAACTTGATGAGGATAGTGGAAGGCAAGATGACCATACCACTCATTCCATAATGTATTTTGTCAATGAGATTGAGTCAACAAGGCATGTGAAGGAGACTTAGGCACAAAGTGGGAGAAAGAATAAGGCCTTTTGTGATGATTGACTTTACCCACTGCAACCAATGAATAATCTTTGAGATTGTGCACCATTATTGAATCAAGAAGGAACTCAACTTTATTGCCATTTCCATAGTGAGTGATTTGGTAGATTGAGAGGAGATTAGAGCTAAGGTTGGGAATGTAGAGAGCTTCTTTTAACTCCCCATTTTCCATCTCAACTTGTCCTTTCCCTTCAACTTCCATTTTTGTATCATCTCCTACAAAGATGTGTGGTACCTTAGACTGCTTCAATGAAGAAAAGTCTCCTTTTGAAGAACCCATATGATACAAGGCACCTGAGTCAAGAATCCATTCTACTAAAGAACTTGAACCTACCATAAGTGCTTGCCCTTTT
Source organism: Cupressus sempervirens (assembly GCA_028749045.1). Classification (NCBI taxonomy): domain Eukaryota; kingdom Viridiplantae; phylum Streptophyta; class Pinopsida; order Cupressales; family Cupressaceae; genus Cupressus; species Cupressus sempervirens. Next base: position 689,301,371 of record CM053792.1, on the reverse strand, counting down.
CCCTTTGAAGTCTTGGGAGTTGAATCCTTGGAAGCATTTTTCACATTGGTTGTGTTCTTATTGAGTATGTTTTCCAACTCATCAATTCTCTTAGTCTTGCAATGATGCTCATCATGATTTAGTTTCTTACTATATGCAAAAACTAGTTTGTCCTTTTTATCATTGTTTCCCTTCTTGTTAGAAGAAGAATTGCCTTCCTATGAGGAGGTAGATTGTTGTGTCTTAGATTGTGATTTTCACTTCCACTACTTTTCCTTACTATTGGTAGAGCTTTTGCCACTTTGATTTGATTGGTTCTCATTGCTAGCCACTAATGCTTTGGTCTTTAAAGACTTGAGAATTCCATATCTATCAACTTAGATTGTTACAACATCAACATTTCTACAAATGCATCAAATGTAGGCTTAGTGAAGGTACTTCCCATGGTCAACCTATGAGTGTTGTAACTCAACACAAAAGATGCATATTCTGAAGGTAGCCTCTTCAAGATGTGATGTGTCAACTGATCATCCTTCATGGGATTACTACAATCTTTAAGTAGTGCTCTTAGCTCATTGGTTTTGTTGATATAATCTTGAATTGTGTCAAAATTCTTAGGATCTAAGAGAAGTAGATCATCCTCAATTTGGTATCCCTTTTCCTCATCCATCTTACCATACAACCCTTCAATTTTATTCCAAGCATCCTTGGCTTCCTTGAAACTAAAAATGTGGAAGAAGAGATCTCTATGTGCACAACTCCTAATGATTCCTAAAGCCATATTGTCTTTAATTTGCCAATCAACTAGTGTTGTAGCATCAGTGGGTTTTACAATTGTACCATCAACATATAGATTTAAACCTTTGTCCATTAATCTACTCCATACAATATCTTTCCATGTAGTATAATTGTGTGAAGTTAGAATTGGAGTTTTATGTGAACCCATGCTGGAGAAAATGAAAAAATAGCACAAAAGAGAGACATAAGAACACAAGAGAAACCCCCCTATTCACTCAATCAAAAGACCTCCCAAAAAATGATGTTTTTGGCACTTTATATGTAGTGTGTGTACAATAGGCCACTTATCAAAATGTACAAAGTGGAATTTTGATTTTTCTATTTACAACTACCTTTTGAGGCTCAAATCTATCACTGTAGCTTAGATGTACAACAATTTTCAAAAAGTAATCAAAGTAGTATAATATAGAAAAGGACCTAATTCTAAAAGTGATATTTTGTCCACACAACCCTATAATCTGATTACAGATCTAGAAACTAGATGAAAAATTAAGCACTTTGAAAAAAAAAATGGAACCTTAAAATGTGTTAGATGAGCCTGTATGGAGTGTTTGAAGTTGCAAAATGCAAGATTAGATAGGTACAGTTGCCAAAAATGCAATTTTTGACAAATTTGTGAACCAAAACTAGAAAAGAACAACACCAATAAAAATTTAGAAGATTCTACCCAAAATCAAAAAAATTGCAATTGATTTGGGTCCAGATGACTAAGTTACAACCTCCCAAAGTTAGATTGTCAATCAAAACTACACCTAGAGAGAGGTTTGGGTAGGAAATTGTGAGGTTAAATTTGACAATCAAATGACCATCAAACTAGTTCAAATTTTCTTGAAAATGATGGTCAGATGACATGTTAGAGGTGACATGGAAATGATGCTGAGGTGGTAGTCTATCTTGTGTGTGTACTGACATGTACTATTTATAAAACATTGAGGGGTTGTGCTGAGCTAGTTGTACTCCTATGTGGACATCTTGTGGTTGTTGAGTTGTCACTACATTGTCTACAAAGCCATACACATGGATGATGAGTCTGCAATGGGGGCTAGAAAAGATAACTAATGGGAGGTACTTGATCAACAATGCCCATGAAATGTTATTCTATGGTGGTGGTGATTTAATTAAACATTGGTGGTAGAAAAGTTTTAGTGATGGGTTGGCAGGGTATCTGTGATTGCTAGGAAGTTGTGTAGATCATTGTTGATGGGGTGTGATATCACTACCAAGAGTGTTGACTGTCAGTAGAACTAAATGCTGGTATCTCCTTACCACAAAGAAGGTTGTCGAAGCTGGAGGAAGATTGACAGGTCCAAAATGGCTAGGAAAGCAAAGATACCACCAGTAGTGTGGGATAACAATACCACATGTGTTATGGGATGGGCTTTTGAATATTTTAAAACAATAGTGCTTGTAAATCAAATAACAAGCAAGGTGCTCGTCGGTATTTGAAAGGGTCCAGCTATGGTTGAGCTTGTCAGTGCCAAAATTGGAATAAAATATGGTTGCTATGATTTGAAAAATAGAATATGGAAAATAGTAACAAAATTTTCCACCTATGGGGGCTAAGGTTTCACTGTCAGGTTCCTACAAAAAAAATTCTCTCCAAGCTGAGTAGGCTAAAATAAATTCTAAAAATTTGTACAAAAATTTTGATAGATTGCAAAGAAAATTAAAATATCGATTAAAAAATAAACTTGTAGATCTAAAAAATGATCATACCATACTTGCAAATTGGGCCTTTAGGTGCCATTTTGCAAAATAATTTTGACTCAAACTTTACTATGGCCTAGGGTAGGTAAATTTGTAGTTAATTTTCACCAAATCAACGTTCCAAATGTAATGGTGAGGTCAACTTTGGCTCTAGATGCTCCCAATGACTATGATACTTTGGATCTAGGTCAAGGTGTCCTTAGAGAGGTGAAGAAAGATCAGTCTCCAATAGCTATGTGAAGAGAAATTCCCTCAGCTCTGATACCATGTGAGAATTTGTCTTAGGAAAAATTCACCCAAGATTAAGGAACTCAAGCACAAGCACAAGAATAGACTAAAAGAGTATGATCAAAATAAAAATATCAAAATGAATTGATGTAATGTCATGAACAAGTACACTAGGAGTGCTTGAATGTAAAGGCCTCTAAACTAACTAGGAGTCAGCACATTGATAAGTCTTACAACGAGGCACATGTCCACCAGGAATGGATTATCCTCCATTAAGCACAAGAATTAGTGTGATGATGAGAGGATAAGCCTACAAAGGTGTAGCACATATAATTATGTTGTAGACACCATGTGCTAAAATAAGAGTGCTAATAACTATGTTTTTAACATGACAACTTAGTTAAATATAAAAAATCTCGTGTTGTAGACACCATGTGTTGAATTAGAGTTGCTTACTCTAGTTTTTTCAACAAGACAACTCATATGTGTATGCAAACTCCTAAGTGTCTCACCTAAGAAATAGTAAAATAATGCATTGACCTAAGTAAACTCAAGTAAGTGTAATAAGTAAATACTTATTTACACCAATAAGAACTTTGGCCTAAACAAGAAATTTGAGTTAGTGCAAACATTCTACCATTGACCTATGTAAAGGGATGTGAGGAAGTATGTGTAAGAGTCTGGTGTTTGTCAAAGAGAAGAAAAGACTACCAATGCAGGTATACCAACCACTTTCGATACCTAATAGGCCATGGGGATGCATCAACATGGAATTTATCATAGTATTACCTAGAACTAACTATGGTTTGGATAGTGTGTTCATGGTTGTAGATAGGTTTAGCAAGATGAGCCACTTTGTCCCTTGAAAGAAAAATCATGATGTGAGTCACATTGCTCAACTCTTCTTCAAAGAGGTGGTGAGAATGCATTAGTTTCCACTAAGTATTGTCTTGGACTAGGATGTAAAATTCATGGGACATTTTTGGAAGACCATATGGAAGAAATTAGGTGCCTATCTTTCCTTTAAATTAGCTTACCACCTACAAATAGATGGCCAAGTAGATTTCATAAATAGGGTCCTAGGAAATTTACTAGGGTGTTTGACCAAGGAGTATACACAAGTATGAGAGCAAGTTGTAGCTCAAGAAGAAATTATTATACTAACAAGGTCAATAGGACCATAGGAAAGAGCCCATTTGAATTAGCCCATTTGAATTAGTCTATTGGGATACATTCAAGGGGTGTATGTACACTAAGAGATCTAGGAGACATGGTAGGAAAAAGTGGTCATGCAGAGGACATTTTTCAATCCATGAAAGAAGTCCATGAGCAAGTTAAGAAAATATTGGTGGAGGCTAACCAAAAATTGAATGTTGAGGAAGATGAAAGAAAGAAGGACTTTTAGTTTTTAGTAGGAGACTTGGTGATTTTACATCTCAACAAGGCTAGGTTGTAGAAGGTAGCTCCAAGAAATCTAGATATTAGGAGGATAGGTCCATTGAGAATCTTAGCCAAGTATGGCCAAAATGCATACAAAGTAGAATTGACCATAGAACTAGCCATGTCATGAATATTCAATGTGTACGAACTTGTTAAATACAAGGGGAAAAAGTTTAGAATGAAAGATCATATTATAGAAGAAGATAAGGGCCTAATTGAGGTAGCTATAATATAGAAGGAAAAACCCAAGGTAGAAAAAATATTGGATTCCTGAGTAATAAAGAGTATGAGGAAAGGGGTGTACATGGAGCACCTAATCAAGTGGAGAAACTTACTTGAGTTAGAATCCACTTGGGGTGTAACCAATCAATTCATTGAATTAGGCATTGGAGAAGGCCTATTACACTCAAAGGTAACTTGATTTCCTTTCTGGGGGAGAATGGTATAGGAGCACCTAGGTAAGGCATTGAAAACCTTAGGTCTCCTAGTCAATTTTTTCTTGTAGTGGCCCTAGCAAAGCTACTAGTGAATAAAGGGAAACTTAGATTCCTAAAAGTGTTATTAGGTGATAGGAAGATCCAACAAGGTCATAAGTTACACTTTGTTAACCTAGAACACACAATTGTTCAAAGTTGCAAAAAGTTTCTCTAGTGCAATTATGGGGTCAACTTAGTCTTGGCACCCAAATTGAAGAATGAGTGTTGTAAGAAGGTGGAATGTGGTCCATATTTCTAATTTAGGCATGATTCAAGTTGATAAAGACAACTAGACAAGGGAAATTGACAATTGCAAAAAGTTGTCAATGTCAACATTGCAACTTGGTAATGTTATCATGACAACATTTCTTGCACAATTTGTGTTCTTGAGCATGGGAAGTTATGGAACTACCAAAATTGTTGGATCATGAGGAGGAGGTGTATGTAATACCATCCATGACCTATTTTAGAGGTTGGTTGGTGTTTTGAAAAATATTCAATAGCAAGTTAGTAGTTTTATTTCCACTTTTCTTATCATAGTCCATTTGCAACATGACCAACTTGTTCTCAATGGATTGATCTTGGTATCTATACATGTTTTATAGATATATTGGTGTGTTTACTCATTTTTTACATAGCTTAGGAGTTTAAGTTTTCATTTTCATTAGTTTTAGAAATCTCTTTTGGAAGAACTAGTTTACTAGCCAGGTTTTGACTAGACATGGAAGGGTTGATCCTCTAATAAAATTCCATCATGGGATCATCATGTCCTATTGGGACATAAGAAGTAGATCAATGTATAGTGTAAATATGCAATTTGAGGTCCAAAAGAGTTGGATAGCTATTGGCAACTTCTTTCCCTAAGCGAGACAACAGGGTCCCAACAAGGTGTAAGAAACATCACAATAAGTGATTATGATGACGATTTGATTTGAGAGCATAAAAATGGAGCTGTGATGCATTCAAGAGGGCTATTAGAAGGCTTTAGAGGCATTATATCGATAGTGTGTGATCAAACCCATGAAATTCATAACCAAATCCAATAAGTTGCTAATTTATTTTCCAAATTGAACAAGTTAGGGTTTACAAGTATATGGAAAGGTTGGGAACCCTAGACCAAGAAAATTTACAAGAATGGAAAAAAGGGTATCAAGATTTGTCACTTGTTTGGGGTTTTTTTAAGGAATTTTTTAGTTAAGAGTAAAAACCCTAGATTTGGAGGGTTAATTACCATTAGGTCTATTGGGCCTATTTAATAGGGACTGTAATGATTGTATTGAAGATAAAGATTGTAATAGTTAGATCCTTTCAAGAATGAAGTGTTGACACATTATAACACCCATCCATTCATGGGGAAGCTAGATTACAATTTAAAGCCTTGGGACACATTGTGACCCTAATGAGCTAGAGTGAAGTTGAGACCTTTAAATTAGTGGAGAGATTTCTTGTAGAGAGGAGATAGCATAGATCTCCTAAGGGATAGGGAAATTGAGAGGACCCCTAGGGACTAGAGAAGTGGTCTTAAAGTAGGCCTAGAGGAAGGGCCTAAGAGAAACCCTAGTGATTAGGGATATCTTGGGAAGCTCCCCATCACTTCATGAACATAATGAAATATTGGAAAAGAAAATTATAAGATGAAGAAAAAAATTAGAGGAAGAAAATGGATGAATGAAATAAAATACATGTAAAAATGAGAATAAAATGATATGGAGGTGATAATATTTCTTATTCTTTTAAATTATTATATCATTAATCTTATTATGGAAACATGATAAAATCATTAAAATACGGGAAATATTCAAACAAAGTGACATACTTGTTGTGTGGATGAATATAAACATTTGACAACTAAGGAATCCCTAGTTCACATAAGACGCTTACATTCTTGATAATCTTAGATAATAAAACCTTAATACAATTCATCCTATTCCTAAAAATTATTCACAAGAAATAAATGAGTGAACATGGCCCATATTTTCCTTTCTAGTCAAAGACATCCTAGAGTTAAAATCTCTAATGAGAGACATTTTGGAAAAGATAAAAGATATTTCAATAGATATTTAATAAATAAAATAAAAACACTTAAATCAAACAATAAGACATTATCATTATGTCAAAATTCTTCTTATGATATGTGATATGTTATGTAGGTAGATAATCATCAAAATGCATAGTTTCATAAAATTGTATAAGACAATTGATGGATCATGATAGTTTCTAATGAAGATACAAGGTATTTTGGGAAATAGTCATGATCACATGACTAAAAGATAGTTGATTCTTTATTTTGCCAAGATAACTATTGGGAAAAAGGTTTCTCAAATATTTGTGTCTTTGAGTCAATTTGTTTTACATACTTTTTGATTTTTGATTTTTTTGAATTTTTCTTGGGAGTTTTAAATTTTAACAAAGAAATAATTTTTTAAAGGATTTTTTATTCATTTTATGTTTTTGTGGATGTTTCCTTCACCACTAATTTTCAAGCCAAATTCTAATTTCTTTCTACTTTTTTCTTACAAGGCATTAGGCACAATGAGAGAATGAATATCTGGCTAGGATTAAAAAGGATAAGAGAATGATGGAGGAAGTGTATATGATCTTCATTAACTAGCTCATGATAATATTACCATTTTAATTTCTAAGCTAGGGGCTAGAGTATGACAATGTAACATTTCAACATTGTGCATTGAATTGCATGTGGCTCAATGGAATGGACCTATTGAGAGAATTTTACAACTCTTATTGCATTTTATGTTGAAATGATATTGTTTGAAGTGTAGAAACTATCATGGAAAAATCATTATGTTGTCAATGATGTCAAACCTGCTACTTGCTAGTGAGACAACTACTTTTTACTCTAAATATTATCATTTCTTTGATTGATGAGGATGCTTTGAAAAGATAAGATAGCAAGACTACCTAGAAAAAGGTTGATTTATTTGGTGTATGAAAGAAGCAATAAGACCAAGTAAGACATTGATGATATTATGTATTTTTTTATCTACTTAAGGCTAAAGTAAATGGTTACTTTAGCTAAGCCAAGAAGAAATGTTTTCATAAAATGTGTCTACCAAGCCTAGCTAAGCAAATAGTGTAAGTTGAGAAAACCTAGTTCAAGCCAAGAAAAAAGTTAGTTTATGGTAAGCATCAGTAATTAAGTGCCAGGTATCAGGGAAATTAAAGTGGTGACCAAGATGATAAGACATAGTTGATGCTAAGTAATCTAGTGTTGGTCGAGTATTAGAAATCTATTATTGCCAGGTGAATAGTGTAGATGCCAAGTGATAGCAAAAAGTGTTAAATCAAAGACTTGATGAATCTAAGATTACTCATTTGATTTCTTGAATTTTAGGAAGGATGTGGAAGATACGTATGATGAACTAGTGGCACAAAATTCAAGATAAATCATTTTGAGGCAATTTTAAAAAGGATTGTAGAAGAAGTTTCTAGAGGGACTAAAATAGAAAAGTGGGTAGATTCATTGAATCTTACCTAACCCTAAAATGGATGATTTTGGTTAAATGATAAAAGATCTAAATTCTCTATTTATAGAGATAGTAGGCTAGAAGAAAAGGTTTTCATGTGCAAGAACCTAAGGAAGACAAGAAGTCTAGAATGTTGCTTCTTATGGTGGCCAAATAGAAGAGTTTGCAATTGGCATACAAAGAAAGAAGGCTCAAGAGGTTCAATGCTTGAAGGGTGAACAAGTTGTCAGAGATGAAGAGTATGAAGGCCAAGAAAAATGGAGGACTAGACCAGAGATCTATAATCTACAAGTGAGTTGTAATTTATTATCTGATCAAGTCCTGTTATTACTTTCTAATAATTATATTAGTCTACATAAATCCTTTAGATTAAGGTTGACCTAACTATCATTTGTAAATCCTCTAATTGGGTGACATTCTAATGGAATGTTCTAAAGTCCTATAACAAGGCTCACTCCTTATAGGGTGATTAAAATCCTTTAACTAAGTCACATTTAATAGTATGTATTGTAACCTTTAATAGGGAAATCACTTTAGAAGAGTGAAATTTGTTAGCATGTTAATGGTGGCTTTTCCCAAATTGGGTTTCCACGTAAAATCCTTGTGTCAAATTTTTTGAATGAATTTGTGGTATTTAATGTTTACATTTCTACAAATTTATTTTGACCTAGCACAGTGACCTACTAAGTTAAGGTATTGGATGATCTAATGGATGTATGCATGATATGGTTTTATGGATATGGATTTGTTAAGTACTGAAATTTTTTATTTATACATTTGGACCTTGGATAATTGATTCACCCTCTCTCAATTATTCTAAAGAATTCCAATAATTGGTATTAGGGCCTTGGTGCTTGTAAGGAGATAGTTTGAAGGTACTAAAAGCTAAAGATCAAGATGTACAGAAGGGAGGGTCCCAAACTAAACAAGGAAAACTTTTTTGCATGAAAAAGTTTGATGAAGCTACATCTAGAAGGTATTGGAGATTGTGCACAATCTACCATTAACACTAAGCATGTTGATCCTACTAGATTCCCTACTGTCGATGATCTGAAAAATAAGAAAGAATACAATAGGCAATGTTAGAGCTTGCATCTACCCTAAGCTACTTAGAGTTTGTTGACATCAAAGGATGTAATTTTCCTAAGAAGATGTGGGATGTTATAGAGATGATCTATAGAGGAGACAACAATGTTATGAGAGCCAAAGCTAAAAGTCTAAGAGGAAAGTTTGATGACATGAGAATTGAAGAAGGTGAGACTATAGTCCAATATTGTACAAGAATCAAAGATGTTACAAATGCTATCAGAGGAGAAAATGGTGTTATAGAATATGAGACTATGATCAAAAAAGTATTGAGAACCCTACTACCTATCTATGCTATTAGATTCTCTACCATACAAGAACCAAGCTTTGTTCCTGGTAGTAATCTAACCCTTGAAGAACTGATGGGTAGACTCACTACTTTTGAGATTTCAAATTTTGATAATTTTAAAACTAAAAATATTGAATCTAGTTTCAAAGCTAAATTGATACTGAAAGAACCTAAAAGGAAGAAGAAAAAGGTCAAGCATGTTTCTAGTGATAGTAATATAGTTGAAGAAGATGTAGAAGAGCTTGAAGTATTGATGGCTAGGAGATTTCACTAAGGAAAAGGGAAATACAAAGGTAAGTTACCTATCATGCATTTCAATTATAATGAGGTTGGTCATATTGCTGCAAGGTGTCCAAAGAAGAAGAACATTAGAAGTGGAGATAAATATAGAGATAAAAGAGATGAGAACAACAAAGACTATAAAGAAAAAGGAAAGAAGTATTGCTACATTGCTGAAGAGGAAACAAAAGATGGATTTGATGGCCATGATGATAAAGTTGTGTATGTTTCTATGAAAGATGATTTTGGTGAAGATGAGGCAACTACATTGATATCTTATGTAAACAAAATTTGATAGATGGATCATTGACAGTGGATGTTCTATCACATTGCTAGAGACAAAAGTAAGTTCATTACCCTTGAGTATTATAATGGAAATAGTGTTAGATTTGGTAATGATGCACCTTGTCTGAGAAAAGGTAAAGGATTAATAAAATTGACAAAAAAGATCATGTGTGAAAATGCTTGCTATGTAGAAGGACTTAACTATAACTTTTTGAGTGTGTCACAATTGAATAATTCAAGTTGCAAAGTTGAATTTGATAACAAGAAAGATAAGATCTATGATGCTAATAGGAAACTAATTGGAAATGGAGATCAAACTAGAGCTAATCTATTTTATCTTGACATGAATGATGCTACTTGTCTTATTGTAGAATTTGATGATGTGTGGCTATGGCACAAGAGGTTATGTCATTGTAAATTTGATAACTTACTATCAGTAACATGAAAAGAGTCAGAGATTTTCCAAGACTAAAGAAACCTAATAATGTGATTTGCAAATCATGTTAGTTAGGCAAGATGAAAAAATATAGTTTTAAAAGTAAGACTCACTCAAAAGAAATTCTAGAATTAGTTCATACTAATTTGTATGGACCAATTATGTGCAAAGCTACAAAGGTGGCAAGTACATTATCCTATTTATTGATGATTATTCTCGGATGATGACAGTTATGTTTTTGAAACAAAAATCTAATGCTTTTCAAATGTTTAAGTGGTATCTAGCAAGAGTTGAAAAAGAGACTGAAAAATGTTTGAAATGTCTAAATTTGATAAAAGTGGAGAATTTACATCAAAAGAGTTTGAGATATTCTATAATGATAGAGCAATTAAAAGAAAAACTTTTGTAACTAGGACTTCTCCACAAAATGGGATTGTTGGAGGGAGGAACAAATCTATAATAGACTATACTAGAACACTGATGATGGAGAAGAATATTTCTTTGAAATACTAAAGAGAAGTTGTAAGCACAACTGTCTATACCCTGAACCAACTACAAGTCAAGAAAGGTACAAATTCCAAACCTTTTGAACTATGGTATGGATACTCACCCAATATAATATATTTTGAGGTTTTTGGAAGCAAGAGTTACACTCTTAAGGACAATAGGAATGGTAGACTTGATGCTAAAAGTGAAGAAGCTATATTCCTAGGGTATTTCACAAGAAGTAAAGCTTATAAGCCTTTAAAAACTAACACTAACAAAGTTATGGAAAGTGAAAATGTGAAGTTTGATGAATGTATAGAGGTACATGAACTTGAACCTAAGAAGGAACCTAAAGAGTACAAAACTTTCATATACTACTATGAAAACTTACCTGGTAGAGAAGTGCACATTGACTCTAAAGCTGATAGGCCCATTGAAGAACGAAGAGAAGAACCAAGATTGTCAAAGTATGTCGAAAGAAATCATCCTATTTAAAAAATTATTGGAGATAAAGAAGCCAGACCAATGACAAGGAATAGATTGAGAAGTGATACATGTTTATTAAGCATGCATGAGCCTAAGTTAGTGAAGGATGCATTAAAAAATGAAGACTGGAGTGAATCCATGAAAGAAGAGATTGATCAGATTGAGAAGAACAACAAATGGAATCTAGTACCCAGACTAGAGAACAAGAATGTGATTGGAACCAAGTGGATGTATAGAAACAAACTAGATGAGAATGGTGAAGTCACAAGGAATAAGAAAATATTAGTTTACAAGGGATATGCACAAGTAAAGGGAATTGACTATGGAGAGACATTTGCCCCAATTTAAAGATTGGAAGGAGTAAGAACTCTGCTTGCTTACTTTGCATAAAAAGGTTTCAGATTTTAATAAATGGATGTGAAGTTAGCATTTCTAAATGGTATACTATAAGAGGAGGTTTACATTGAACAACTGGAAGGATATGTTGATCCAAACAATAAGAACATGGTATGTAGATTACACAAAGGTTTATATGGCTTAAAGAAAGCTCCAAGAGCATGGTATGACCAGCTTAACAATTGTGTTGTGAAGATTGGTGTTGAGAAGATTGATGATAACAACAATCTATACTTGAAGATAGAAGGAGGTAAAGGGATTTTACTAGCTAAGATATTTCTAATGATATCATATTTGGAGAACAAAATGCATTATGTAAGACATTTGAAAATAAAATGAAGAAAGGGTTTGAGATATCTATGTTTGAAGAGATAAAGTTCTTTGTTCATTTGCAAGTATACTAGATGAAATATGGTATTTACATCACTCAGTCCAAGTATGTAAAGGAAATATTGAAATTTTTTGGTATGGAGGATTCAAACTGTTGGTCTGACTTTTTCTGCAGTAAAATTTTTTTAGTTAAACCATAAAAAAGTCAGAAGATCTATGTCTAAATGAAGTATAAGGTTTTGGATAAACCATCTGTGAGAAATATCCGCCTTGTAAGCCTTACATTCATCTCTATTTATGAAAGGTCGGGCGCGAAAATTTTCAAAATTCAAAAGAAGCGAATATGCTTCCGTATTCCTTTTCCTCTCTCCCGGGTTACCTTTCTTACTGTTTGTCCCAACCGTCAGATCTGATTAGATCTACCGCTGGCGTTATCTCGCTATTGAAAGTTGCATGCTCATTAAGTATAGCGAGATAGCGAGTGTCGAGTTTTTTTTTTAAGCGGTGGGACCATGAAGTGAACGTGCAGCGATCGAAGATTTTCTATTTAATTTCTTTATTGTGCAGGTACACTTAGCAATTCGCCGTAAAAAGGGGGAAAAGGACCCACTAGAATATCTGACATCAGAGCCGAAATGTTGATATTTTTCCGGAAGTACCGCCACCTCGCTATCGGAAAATTCAGGCACTTCACCGTTAGCGAAGTAGCGAGGCCACGTGAAAATCTTAAAATGATGACATTGCATCTTGCTTGCATCATAATTACACCAGGTGGCATGACCTGTCATGAATACTGTTGTCAGAATCAGTTTTAATTAACGGAAGTAATTACTGGGTACCCCCTTGCTTTTTCCGGCACAGAATCCTTTAAAGTGCCGAAGCTCGCTACCTCGCTATCGAAAAATTGAGTTTCTTCACCGTTAGCGAGTTAGCGAGGCCCCGTAAAGTGGTAAAAGATCAGCAAGATCTATGATGATGTGTAATGACAGGTGACTGATAAAATTTGACATGTGCTAGCTGTGCAGAGATCCGATTCTCATTAATGCCTACCTGACTAAATGTACAAGAAATCTGGAACGTCAGTTTGAAGTGAATCAACGGAGCTCGCTATCTCGTTGTGAAGAGTAGCAAGGAAGATAATTATAGCGACATAGTGAGATGGGCCCACCGCCTTCTTTCTTAAGAAGTCATGCAGCGTATCTTTCGATCATTTCTTGATCTGATCAACGGTTGTCGCCGCCTCGTTATGGAAAGGTGCTTGTTATTTACACATAACGAAGTAGCGATATGCTGGTACGTGTTCTCCGTCGTCAGTGGGTTTAAAGGTAAGCGCCATCAAAAGAAAGAATTATGTACATGGCAAGCTCTCATTGGGTAATATGACTGACATGGCAAGTGTAACTCCTAGTTGTTCTCTTTGTACCGCATGATCGTAGGATCTTTGAAGATCAACGGCGCAGTTTTAAATTAAAAATGTAGTGCCACTCTCTGTATTAATTAGACAAGAAAGCTTCGTCCGTGAGAAAAAACAGAGTATAATACAGAGAGATTGCATCAGTTTCATTTCACGCGAGAAAAGATTTGAAGCCATTCCTGTGCAGAGGCTATTACTGAAAGAAAAGCGTGCCAAGGTTGATAAGGAATTGTCAAGTTATCTGTTCGCTGAAATTTTGTAGGAATTCAAAGGAAAATTGAGACAGAATTCAAGTAAGTAAAACTGCCATCATCTTTGTGAGCTTTTAAGTTTTAAAGAGGATAGCTCAAAATGCCTCCTAAGAAGGGATTTACAGGAGCAGTAAACTACTTGGATAGAAATGTACATGATGATTTGCTTGAGTTACTTCCTGAGTCCACTGTAGAAACGGTGCAAGTTAAGAGGTTGACCTCACTCAATCCTAGGCTTAGGGTAGCTGATGGATTGTATGATAAGGGTAATTGGGTCCGGGATGCTCAAACTGCTCAGACTGGTTTGAGTTTATTCAAGAAATGGTTTGCAGAGAGAAAGTTATATGCCCCTCATGCCAACATTTGGAATTTTGATCTTGGGAAGCTTGTTGTTCCCAGCGTGTTCATGGATTTTGACCTGCTTGAAGCCATAGCAAAAAACTATGACCAAGCCACTAAGGTAGTAAGGAGAATAGATGGTGAGGTTTTAGTTACCATCAGTCCCGAGGAGATTAGGAAGGTATTCAGTCTGGGACCCCTCACCATGTATCATGTGCCCATTAATCTGACAGATTTAGAAAAGGAATATATATCCAAGAGGGATGTAGTTAGACAGGGTGCACTGAAAGCCCACATAGGCCGAATTGGAGGCCTCCCAACCATAACATCATCTTCTAAAGAGCCCTTCAAGAAATCATGTTTTAATGCCAGGGCAGTCGAGATATATAGAACCCTGTGCAAAGTCTTCGGAGAGGGCGAAGAAGATTTTATTCCGGTGAGCTTCATGTATATGATCACCCAAATCTCTTCTTTTGGTGTGGAAATAATTTTTGATTTTGCATCTTACTTGGCAAATGAGATCCATCATGGATTGGTGGGGATTGCACAGGGCAAGGTGGAAAAGGTTTGGGGTCAGTATTCCTTACTGATGCATATGTTTCTTTTTAAAGGGGCCACTTATTTTGGTAAAGAAATGGTTTTAAATAGAGAACAAGAAGGGGAAGCACTACCAGTCCAATTATGGAGTGTAGACATGACCTGGGAAGCAGAAAATGCTAGCTTCGTCAGATTTGATAGGCACTTTGCCTCCAAACTAAGGTGCCTCTTATTGAGTGACAATCCCAGAATCCCTAAGGCATTAATGCACCTTATCAGGCCTATGGACAAAACCCACAATCTAAAGGTTTCACATAATTGGGGAGATATTATCCCATATTCAGTCTCAACGGTCATCAGGGTCTATGGTTTCAAAGGAACACCCCATGTGTTACCCTATCAGGTACCCTTGAAGGTAGGGATAGCTAAATTTTTGTGGCAGTTAGGAGGAGTGGAGGAGGCCTTTTTGCACAAAAGGGGGACAGGATCAATTTTTCCTACTTGTACTATAGCCCACCAATTTGTGATAACTAAAGAAGGGTGGGCCTTTCTCCATAAATTTTTGGATCAATACAAAATGGCAGTGTCTCACTCTCGTTTTTGTGATACAGAAGGTTTCTTTAACTCTGCCCTTAGATTGAGAATCAAGCTGCGTCCAGTTCAGCATGAATTCTATTTTCCAGAAGATGTAATAAGAAATGAATATTCTCTCCATGAGCAAGAAATAAAGAAAGAAAAATGGAGAGTCTATTCAAAAGTTTTGGAATTCATTAATTGTTTTGATAAAAATTTCAGTCCTCTTAGTAATGCTGCAAACAATGAAGACAAAGTACATAAACTCATGAGCAATTTCTCTGAGATAATGGAGGTCATGAATGAGAAGAAACAGCATTTTATTAATTCTTTTCCAGATAAAGCCAGAGAAATTATGAGAAAATTGGGTTTCACTCCCAATATTGGAGTAGGTCCACTGGTGGTACGGAAGAAAACAGGATATACTATTGTCCGACAACAGGTGCCCGTTGTGCATAAAGAAAAACAGATTGTTGGATCTTCCAGCACTGTCCTAGAAGAAAGACCCCCTGAACCTTCCCCCAAAAGAAGAAGAATAATAAGGGAGGAAGAATCCCCTGATGAAAGTGGCTCACCTTCTCAAACCCCAATGAGAGTGGAGGAAGAACAACTCACCAGTGAGCAATTTGAACAAATGGGGTCACAAGGAGAAATTTTTGTTACACAAGCAGAGATTGATGAAGGCAACCCTCAGGAAACCCCTGTACCAAGTTTTGAATTAACTACAGCAGATTTCAGAGGAAGGGAATTGGACCCTGTTTTGGAACAAGCCAGTCAGCATTTTTTGTCTGATAACAATTTTGTAAGATCTAGAGCTTTCCATCAGTTTGCGTGGAGAGTAAACATGCACATTTTTGAGCAAAGGTGCAATAATATGAGAACAGAACATCCAGAAATGGATGAGACCTCCATTCAAAATACAATAAAGGAACAAATGGTTCAAGAGTTCCAAAATATAACCCCTAATGAGGGAAGAAAGATGGTAAAAAATGCTAATGTTTTATTATTGCCCAATTGGGACATTGCTGACGCATTAGTTTTTAATTCTGTTTCAAATAATTTAGGACTCCAGGATCCGAATAAAGAGGAATTCTTGGGTACAACATTCAGCAATGATCAAGCTGCCCTTGTTATGTGGTCCCTGAGAAGAGGATCCAGAGTTACTTCATCACAGCCTGATGACTCAGGATTGACAGGGAGTATCATTGTAAGAAGAGTTGCTGACACTTCAAATGTACAGGCAGCCCACATGAATGTGGATTATTCTAAATTTGCCCTGGCTACTGCGGAAAGAGAAGAGAGGGAAATGATGGATATGCAAAATAAATATGAAGTAGTGGTGGAAGCATATAATCAAGAGGTGAAGAGGAGAATTGAATTAGAAAATAGGATATCTCAACTGGAAAAGGTACTCGGAAAGAGAAAAATGGGAGAATCTAGTACATTGAGAATTGCATATCCCCCACAGTCATCTGTGGGATTAACCCCTATTATTGAGATACCTGACACCCCTGAAAGACCCCAATTCTATACTGCAGAGGAATTTGAAGCAGAAAAAACCAAATTACATGAGTGGCAGATAGAATTTAGAAATCAGCAGGAAGATAAATGGAAGCAGGGTGTGACATACTTGAGGGATAAAATACAATGGTCAGATTTTTATGACCAGCTGACCAGGATTGTAACCCTCATAGATGAGTTAAATAAAGGAAAGAATGGACTAGACTCCCTTGCACAGAAGTGGAGACAGAGGAATAATGATGTCACGATTGTTTGTATCTCTGCAGTTCAAATGCCTTACCATCAGGTTGAAAGAATTTTTGATTTATTAAATCAATTAGATAACTTTGAAAATAAAAGAGATTCTTTACAGAGGAAATTGACACTCTGTTTTTCAAGATATCTTGCTAAAAAATTCACCCTATTCCCTTGTGCCTTAGAAACTGTTGATACAGTAAAAGAAAAGGACAAATGGAAAAAGGAAATGGATGAATTATTTGATAACAGAATAACAAACATCATCAGTGAGACTGGCTGTTGGTTTTGGGTGAAGACAAATGAAGAGCTGGTAAAGATACAATTGTATTATGCTGATATGAGAAAAGAATTCGATGAATTAGAAGATAATGCCAATTCTTTAATAAAGATACAAAGAGAAACCCTAAGTTTTGATTGGCCAGATGATGATACTTTCAATAGATGGAAAGATCAGTTTAGTGAACAGATGTCAGGAGAAGATGACGGTGAAGATGTAAGAGTAATAGTTACTCTTGTAGTCAGCAATGATGACATAGAAAATCCCCAGGTTAAAGTGATTTTGCATGCAACAGAAGATGATACATCACTTGCAGACCTTATGGATATGTACTCTGAAGATGAGGAATGATTGCGAGAACAGACCATAACAACCAAGAAGCATAACAGAAAGGGACCCGCCAATAAATGCTGTTGTAATCAACCGTTCTGTTATTCTTGTTTTTTGTTTTTCAAAAGAAGGACACCTGTCACCTACTGTAGCCTGAAGCTTTTTGCATCTCACATTATTTAAGTGAGATCCCAAGGCTAAAGAAGGGTCCGAATTTGGTTTTCACTAAGTGTTGTGCTTAGTTCCTTTTTGGTCCAAACATTTTTGGAAAGAAATTTATAGTATGCTTTTTCTGTCAAAATCTCTGAGAGATGGATGAATGTAAAAAGGACTGTGCTTCTTCTCTGAAGGTTTTTCTGGGTTTTTTGTAAAGGATATATCATTTTCAAAGGAAATGAATACAAGTTATGAACTGTCCCCATATCTGTTCTTCTCTGAATTTTGTCTCCTTTTTAATACTGAGTTACCTTGATGTTGTGTGAGTAAAAGCTTATGCAATTGATTGCAATTTAGTAAGACTGTACATCCATTTGTTATTGCTGTTAATTCAATGAATTAAGTAAAGGCTTTGATAAATGTGATGAGGTTGCTTGGGTGTTAATAAGGATTCTTGAATGATAAATTCTAGTAAGAATTGCTGATGAAAATTCGTTGCAAGGCAACAAATTAGATCTAAGAATTTACTTGACTCTGAATTCCCAATGGATTAGGCACTGATCGAGAGTATTTCAGCCAAAAGAGAAGTATATTATAACTAGCTTTTTCAAAATACATCATAAAATCAATTTTCATTTATCTTTCCTGCAAGATTTTCAAAGTTGGCCAGCACTTGCCTCCCTAGATTGTTTTAGCTTCATTTAGCCATTGTTGTTGGAAACATCTGTAGAGCTATAGAAGATTTCTTGGCCATATCTGTTCAAGGGATGTGTTTATCAGTTATTTACTTATATGTTTAAGGATTTAGAGATGAGAATCAAAATGAAACTAAGGATAATTCTCATACAATTATTCCATCTTTGAACCATCCCCGGGTGCACCCGCCCTGGTTTTACAGAGCCAAAAGAGTAGAAAACCGTCTAAGGTTTTATTGAAGTTGGGTCCTAATACTTTGCATATGCAAGTGATAATGAGAATTGGCTATTCTTTAGGTTGTGTATGTACTGATATCTAGGTACAAAGCCTTTTGTCGCCTAGTAGTTTTAGTACTGTTAACATCAAAATAAAACACCAACAAAATGGCGACTCTGCTGGGGAAATTCATAGTGTCAAAACTTGAGAAAATATGAAGATATAAACCCAAGTACCATTGCTAGACACTGACACATCCAGCTTATCCGAGTGTCTTATCTAACAAGCAAGAGTTGCAGTCTTACGACATCAGTGATTGATCTCTTTGTGCCGTATTTTTGTTCCTGCTCATGTATTGTTTTCTTTCTGTCAGTAACGAGTGTTATTGTATTTTCCCGAAAAAGGGTGGCGACTCAGTCAAGGTTTTGAAGCTAGTGCTTATTGTAACAAAAGAAAAATATGGCTGACAAGAGAAAAAACACAAGGGCTTACATGAGAGCCAATCCCGATGTATCAATGTATACTGATTTACCCCAAGGTGGTAGGAAGAACCAAAATAAGAAAAGAATAGATCCAAATCCTACTTGGAAGCCTAGAGGTAATGCCTCTGTAAATTCCCATTATCAACCAATAATAGCAAGAGAATCATCTTTTCTTAGTTCTGAATCCGAAAATACAAGACTTTTAGGAGGTATTTTCAGTACCCCATTACCAGATCAGAGAGTTTTTTAAGATAAAGATGTATCTACTATGGGAATTGCTTCACCCAGACCAGGGCCTGTAGCAGATATAAATTGTAGGCTAGGATTCAGAAGTTCATCTGATAACCTTTTTAATCCCAGAGTAGCCCCATATATGGAACTGAACCTTATAGATCTAGATGATCCTGCTGATTCCGAGGCAACCTCTGCTGATTCTAAAGAGGTGTAATCTGAAATAGGATTTTTGAAGAAATGGATTGCTGAGGAAGAAACTAAGCGCATCCTTCTTGAAAAAGAAAGGGAGCAAGCCACTTTGGATGCAATAATAGAAAGAGATACTCTGCTAAGAAGGATGGCTGCTTTGAAAGAGCAAAATAAAAAACTAGAAGAGAATATCCCCACTCTCCATCAGGACGTCTTTGGAAATATTGATAATCTAAGAGCTAAAGTTCAACAACAAGAAAAACTCCTAAATCAAAGACAAGAACCAATTATTGCTCAAGTTCAAGCTTATAAACCCATTCAAGTTAATCCAATAGAGCCCACTGGAACAGTTCCAGATAAAGGAAAAGGCAAGGCTGTAGGAATCCAAATAAATGAGCCTCAAGCTATACCGAGCAAATCTATACAACCCTCTGTATCAAAATTAGACCTAGAACTAGAGAAGGCTCGAAAGGAGAAGGAAGACCTTGCAAAAGAACTTGAGAAGGTTGAAAATGAAGCTCAGGCCGCAGAGACCAGAAGGAAAATCCAATTCATAAAGTCTAATTCTGCATTAAATTCATGGCCTAGTTTGTCTATCCCACCTACAAATCCTGCACCAGTTAGTGTTCCCATAATCCCGACTCAGAAAGCACCCCAACCTGCTCCTACCTCATCTTCCAATATTGGCACTCAAGTCCCGTTTGTCCCACCACAGCTATCCCAAGCTGCTCTCCTAACTTGAGCTAATGCAGCTAGTACCTCTAACGCTCCCGGTTTCCAAAAGAAACCTATATACCTCGAAAAATATAGACAAATATCATTTGTCGGTATTCCTGGTGCCCCCCATCCCATATCTTTTGATTTAAGGGATAAAGTGGTGAAGTTTTCTGGAAATAATGCTGTCACTGGTGAAGAACATTTGAGAATTTTCATTGACATGCTCAATGATTATGAAGTTGAACATGAGGACATGGTGATGAAATTATTTGTGCATTCACTCACAGAGGATGCAAGGGATTGGTTCAGGAGGTTGCCTGATGATAGTATTACTTCATGGAGCGATTTGGAGAAGTTGTTCAAGGAACAATATGGGGACAATACCAATGCAGGATTCATGTTGAATGAGTTCAACAATATCAAGAAGAATCCAAATGAATCCACATTTGATTTCAATGTGAGATTTCAAAAAGGAATGTACAAACTATTTCAATTTATGCGGTTAAATGAAGACGTCTGTCTTACAACCTACTTCAATGCCTTTGATAGCAAGATGGCCTACCAACTGAGAGATAAGGATCCTAAAACTCTGAGAGATGCCTATAGAGTTGCAGTGAATATAGTAAATAATAGAAAGGCCTCTGGCAAATTAGGGAGAAGGGATGATCCTAAGCTTTTCAACCCTAAGAATAATAATAAAAGGGAAGGTGACAAAACATCCATGGGAAAAAGGCCTGAAGAACCTACTATAGGCCATATTTTAGAAATGCTTAAGAAAATGAATCCCACTAATTTCAATAAAACAAATGTTACTGAGAGAGCCCCTGTGAATAACAGCAATTTCAATAGACAGCCTAGGATGTAGAATTACCCTTACACCACCCAATGGAAAGATGGTAAACCAGTTCCTAACCAGATCCAAAATATGAAGGATAAGGGTACCCCAGACCCCCTGCAAAGGAACACGGTAAATATGAATGATGATGTACCTTGGTGCATTATATGCCAATCACCTCATTCTGCTGACTATTGTGCTGTTGCCCAATCATTCGCCCAAGCTCAAGAAGTGTAAGCAGAAGAAGAAACAGAAGAAAAGAACCATGATGATATAAGTTGCAATATGGCGAACACATCTGATGATTTGATAGATTCTGATTCAGAAGAACCTGAGAACGATGTTACCAGCCAGAGAATTGCCTACCAGTTACATCATCAGCAAATATTTTCAGATGATGAGAAGAATGATACAGATAAGGTATGCAATACATTTTCTGAAGTAGGTTTCACAAACCTAAGAATCCCCTCCAAGGAGGAAATTGATAGAATTACAGCCGAAATGATTTCACAAGTCCACAGTAATTACAATTTGAGAAATAGAGCAATAAGTAATGAGGCAGGAAGGCCATCTAGTATGTTCATCAAAGACACCACTCATAAGACAGATGATCAACACAAGAAAGTCAGTATAGATGTGTCTAAGATCAAGGAGAACAAGGGTCAAAAATGGGAACCAAAAAAGAAGGTTCAATTTCAGAAAGTTGAAGCAACAAAGACCGTAGTGCAACCAGAGAAATCAGAACCGGATGTTGTCAAGCTAAAAGTGGTGCCCACTACTCAAAAGACTCTGATCCCAGGTACTATTGTAAAACCTACTGTAGTTGAACCTGTTGATATGATTGCCATGTTATCTCAAATTACTGTGAAAGTACCCTTGTCTGAGCTCTTTAGAATTGAAGAGCATAAAAATAAGGCTTTGTCATGGTTGGGTGGAATAGCAAACAACAATAGTATTGATAATCAAGCTGTAGCCCAACAGACCCCATTAATAATAGAGGACAATGGTATTATATCCCAGATTCCTCAGATGTTCTTAGATGATTCATCAGTTGCGTTCATACAAGATATTGATCCTTTTTTCCTTAGTTTAATCATAAAAGGGAAAACCTTGAAAAATTGTATTATAGATTCTGGAGCTTCCAACACTATAATGCCTTTTAAAGTAATGGAAGCCCTAGGATTGAAGGTGGATACTAAGCAAGGTAGATGCCGAGGGATGGATGCTAGAGAGGTTCCAGTAATAGGTACTATAAATGCCTTACCATTTAAACTGGCTGCATTTCCTGAGGTGGAATTAACCATGTCTGTCCTTGTAGTGGATATACCCCCACATTACGGGATGCTACTTTCCAGAAAATGGAGTGCCGCCATGGGGGGAAGCCTACAGTGTGACCTTACTTATGCCACTTTCCATATAGGAGACAAAGCTGTCAGGGTAAATAGGGAACCAAGGGTTAACCACATCTTAGGTGAAGACATTGACAAAGATACCACCTGTTTCATAGACACGGGGATCAATGCTTTCAGGGCTGAATTGATTATTCAGGAAGTGGAAAACTTACCTGATATCATTGAAAATGAGGTTGAATGTTGCATGAATTCACCAAAACTGTGGACAATGTTCTTTGATGGGGCTAGTTCTAAAGAAGGTGCAGGGGCAGGTGTAGTCTTTGTATCCCCTGAAAATAACACCTTCAGGTATTCATTCACCTTGAAGTTTGCTTGCACAAATAACATTGCTGAATATGAAGCATTGTTGCTAGGTCTCAAAGTGGCCACACATCACAAAATTAAGAAATTGTATGTCATAGGGGATTCTGAATTGATCATCTCTCAGATTAAAGGAACATACTCCTCAAAAAATAGGAGATTAAAACAATATAGAAATGAGGTCTGGGATCAAATAGAATTCTTTGATGCATTTGGGATCTCATGGAGAGATAGAACCCAGAATAAAATGGCTGATCTTCTGGCCAATGTAGCTATCAAACCAAAAGAAATATCATTTGCAGGAATCTCCCAGATTGAGATTCAAAACAAACCTTCTATACCTGACAACATTGACAATTGGCAGGTGTTTGAAGATGACAAAGATATCACAAATTTTTTGCTAAATGAAGACAGATACCATGGGCAGGAGATGGACTGCAATGGACTGATTGAAACCATAAATGGGAAGGAAACCATTTTTGGTCAAGAAATCATGCAATTAAAAACAAATAAGATGCCTAAGGGGTTGGTAGTCTTGGAGAACATTTTTGATAACCAAGACAGAGTGAGATCGGAAATAAAGGACCCCAAACCGCAGGAGCTAGAAGAAGTGAATTTGGGAACAATTGAAATCCCTAAAAGGGTTTACATCGGCCAAGATCTGCCAGTTCAAATCAGAAAAGCATTGATTGACCTACTTAGAAAGTACAGGCATGTTTTTGCTTGGTCATATGATGACCTTAAAGCTTATAGGGAGGACCTTTTCTAGCATGTCATACCCTTGAAAGAAAATGTAAAACCCTTTAGGCAAAAGCAGAGGCCAATCAATCCCACCCTTGCCCCAAAAATGCAGGAAGAACTGACAAAACTAAGAGATGGTGGAATAATCAAACCAATTAGGCATTCCACTTGGGTTTCAAACCTTGTTCCTGTAAGAAAAAAGAATGGAGATATTAGGCTTTGTGTGGATTTTAGAAATCTAAACATTGCATCTCTAAAAGATAATTATGGCTTACCTAATATGGAAGCCATGTTGCAACAAGTGACCGGCTCTGAATTAATGTCAATGATGGATGGCTTTTCTGGATATAATCAAGTTCTAGTAAAAGAAAGTGAACAGTTCAAAACAGCCTTCACAACCCCTTGGGGAACATATGTGTATGTGAGGATGCCTTTTGGCTTGATTAATGCAGGAGCTACTTTCCAAAGAGCCATGGATGTAGCATTTCATGAATATATTGACAAATTTATGGTTGTGTACCAGGATGATCTTACAGCGTATTCTAATAAGGCTGAAGATCACTGCAAACACTTGAACAAAATTTTTATAAAAGCCCTGGAATATGGGGTATCCCTAAACCCAAAGAAATGCTCGTTTGGGGTCACAGAAGGAAAGTTATTAGGACACATAGTGTCCAAGGATGGGGTAAAAATAGACCCAGAAAGGGTAATGGCTATTGATAAAGTCCCTAAACCTAAAAACGTGAAAGGTATACAGTTCTTTTTTGGCCAGGTTAATTTTCTAAGGAGGTTTGTTACAAATTTCGCTGAAATCAGTAGACCCATTTCAAAAATGCTCAAGAAAGGAGCTGTTATAGATTGGAATGGTGAACCTTCACAGGCATTTCAGGATATAAAGACTGCGATAAAAAATGCTCCAGTGTTGAGGACCCCAGATTATACAAAACCCATGCATATCTTTTCATTTGCATCATTCCATACTGTGGCTGCAGTTTCATTACAGAAAAACCAAGAAGGGTATGAACAGCCTATTGCCTTTTTTAGCAAATCCCTGCAGCATGCTGAACTGAAGTACGAAATAAATGAAAAACAAGCATATGCTTTGGTAAAGGTTGTAAAAGTATTCAGAAGTTATTTGATAGGTGCAACTATTATTGCCTTTGTACCTAGTGCTGCAGTTAAAGATATTTTCTCTCAGCAGGAAGTGTCAGGAAGGAGATGCAGATGGATCAATAGAATCCAAGAATTCAACATCGATATGTAGATAACTAAGTTAGTCAGAGGTCAAGGTTTGGCCAAACTTATGGCTGAAACTAACCTGGAAGCTAATCAAATAAACCTAGTAAATGATGATTTCAGAACTGATTTATGCGACATGGACCAGTGTGACTGGTACATTAATGTTATACATTATTTGCAACACATGGAAGTTCCACCCCATCTGCCTGATAATGAAAAAAGAAATATTAAATTGCAAGCCATCAGGTATGCAATTGTTCAAAATAACTTATGGTGGAGAAACTTTGAAGGAGTTCTGTTGAAATGTGTTGACAGAGAAAGGGCAAAAGAGATTTTGAAAGAAATGCATGCTGGAGTATGTGGAGGACAT
The DNA here is from genome assembly GCA_028749045.1 of Cupressus sempervirens. Lineage (NCBI taxonomy): Eukaryota > Viridiplantae > Streptophyta > Pinopsida > Cupressales > Cupressaceae > Cupressus > Cupressus sempervirens. The sequence goes on along the minus strand of CM053792.1, from coordinate 689,276,119 downwards.
TACATGGCCAAAACTACTGCGCATAAGATAATGAGAGCTGGTTTCTGGTGGCCCACTCTGTTCAAAGATGCTCAAGCTATGGTTAAAAAATGTGATCCTTGTCAAAGATTTGCTGGGAAGCTGAAATTCTCAGGAAGTACTCCACTGAAGCTAGTTGAAACTAAAGCACCTTTTCAACAATGGGGTCTGGACTTCATAGGAGAAATTTTTCCCAAGTCCAGTACTGGCTATTCCTGGATTCTGGTTGCTACTGACTACTTTACAAAATGGGTAGAGGCTATCCCTACCAGAAATGCAACGAGTAAAGTAGTAAATAATTTCTTATTGAATAATATCATTTCCAGATTTGGATGTCCACAGAAAATTGTCACAGATAATGCTATGTGTTTTAGGTCTGAGGAATTCATAAATTTTTGTGATAAATATGGAATGACAAGAACAACGTCTGCCCCATATCATCCACAAGGGAATGGACAAGCTGAGTCCACAAATAAAAGCCTGTTGAAAATCATTAAGAGAACCTTGGACGATAATAAAAGGGCATGGGACTCCAAGTTATAGTTGGCAATATGCGCCGACAGAGTAACTGTAAAAAAGGCAATTGGGGTGGCTCCATTTGATTTAGTGTATGGAATTCAAGCTAGAATGCCCCAGAACAATTTGATGGGATTATACAATTACATCCAGTCATATGATGAAGATACTACTGATGAAATGAAAGAAAGAATGAATGAACTTGTAGGATTGACCGAAGCCAGAAGAGAAGCATCTCTGAGAAATCAAAAATTGCAGTTACAAGTCAAAACACTCTATGATAAAAGAACTGTAAACAAGAATTTTGAAAATGGAGACCTAGTCTTAATGTGGAATGCCAGAATTGAAGATAAAGGAAAACATGGCAAATTTGACCCCATTTGGTTAGGACCATATCTCATTGAGAATACTTGGGGTGAACATTCCTACATAATCAAAGATGTATTTGATAATATTCTTGAATTGCCAGTTCATGGACAGTTCTTGAAGAGGTATTTTTCTTGAAAAAATACTTAGTTTCGTCCATGAACATTAGTTTTAGGTTTTCCTAGCGCCCTGTTTTCTGTAAATCCTTGTACAGTCTGGGTTTTTGTTTTTGTGTGTTGCTCAGTGCTCTCTGAAGAAGTTGTCATTTCTCGGGTGTGTGGTCTGCTCTCCCATAGATTCTGAATCCCTGCATAGACTCAAGTAGTCTATCATCCCCAGACAGAGCCACTGTTGGTCTGACTTTTTCTGCAGTAAAATTTTTTCAGTTAAACCATAGAAAAGTCAGAAGATCTATGTCTAAATGAAGTATAAGGTTTTGGATAAACCATCTGTGAGAAATATCCGCCTTGTAAGCCTTACATTCATCTCTATTTATGAAAGGTCGGGCGCGAAAATTTTCAAAATTCAAAAGAAGCGAATATGCTTCCGTATTCCTTTTCCTCTCTCCCGGGTTACCTTTCTTACTGTTTGTCCCAACCGTCAGATCTGATTAGATCTACCGCTGGCGTTATCTCGCTATTGAAAGTTGCATGCTCATTAAGTATAGCGAGATAGCGAGTGTCAAGTTTTTTTTTTAAGCGGTGGGACCATGAAGTGAACGTGTGGCGATCGAAGATTTGCTATTTAATTGCTTTATTGTGCAGGTACACTTAGCAATTTGGCGTAAAAAGGGGGAAAAGGACCCACTAGAATATCTAACATCAAAGCCGGAATGTTGATATTTTTCCGGAAGTACCGCCACCTCGCTATCGGAAAATTCAGGCACTTCACCGTTAGCGAAGTAGCGAGGCCACGTGAAAATCTTAAAATGATGACATTGCATCTTGCTTGCATCATAATTACACCAGGTGGCATGACCTGTCATGAATACTGTTGTCAGAATCAGTTTTAATTAACGGAAGTAATTACTGGGTACCCCCTTGCTTTTTCCGGCACGAAATCCTTTAAAGTGCCGAAGCTCGCTACCTCGCTATCGGAAAATTGAGTTTCTTCACCGTTAGCGAGTTAGCGAGGCCCCGTAAAGTGGTAAAAGATCGGCAAGATCTATGATGACGTGTAATGACAGGTGACTGATAAAATTTGACATGTGCTAGCTGTGCAGAGATCCGATTCTCATTAATGCCTACCTGACTAAATGTACAAGAAATCTGGAACGTCAGTTTGAAGTGAATCAACGGAGCTCACTATCTCGTTGTGAAGAGTAGCAAGGAAGATAATTATAGCGACATAGCGAGATGGGCCCACCGCCTTCTTTCTTAAGAAGTCATGCAGCGTATCTTTCGATCATTTCTTGATCTGATCAACGGTTGTCGCCGCCTCGTTATGGAAAGGTGCTTGTTCTTTACACATAACGAAGTAGCGATATGCTGACACGTGTTCTCCGTCGTCAGTGGGTTTAAAGGTAAGCGCCATCAAAAGAAAGAATTATGTACATGGAAAGCTCTCATTGGGTAATATGACTGACATGGCAAGTGTAACTCCTAGTTGTTCTCTTTGTACCGCATGATCGTAGGATCTTTGAAGATCAACGGCGCAGTTTTAAATTAAAAATGTAGTGCCACTCTCTGTATTAATTAGACAAGAAAGCTTCGTCCGTGAGAAAAAATAGAGTATAATACAGAGAGATTGCATCAGTTTCATTTCACGCGAGAAAATATTTGAAGCCATTCCTGTGCAGAAGCTATTACTGAAAGAAAAGCGTGCCAAGGTTGATAAGGAATTGTCAAGTTATCTGTTCGATGAAATTTTGCAGGAATTCAAAGGAAAATTGAGACAGAATTCAAGTAAGTAAAACTGCCATCATCTTTGTGAGCTTTTAAGTTTTAAAGAGGATAGCTCAAAATGCCTCCTAAGAAGGGATTTACAGGAGCAGTAAACTACCTGGATAGAAATGTACATGATGATTTGCTTGAGTTACTTCCTGAGTCCACTGTAGAAACGGTGCAAGTTAAGAGGTTGACCTCACTCAATCCTAGGCTTAGGGTAGCTGATGGATTGTATGATAAGGGTAATTGGGTCCGGGATGCTCAAACTGCTTAGACTGGTTTGAGTTTATTCAAGAAATGGTTTGCAGAGAGAAAGTTATATGCCCCTCATGCCAACATTTGGAATTTTGATCTTGGGAAGCTTGTTGTTCCCAGCGTGTTCATGGATTTTGACCTGCTTGAAGCCATAGCAAAAAACTATGACCAAGCCACTAAGGTAGTAAGGAGAATAGATGGTGAGGTTTTAGTTACCATCAGTCCCAAGGAGATTAGGAAGGTATTCAGTCTGGGACCCCTCACCATGTATCATGTGCCCATTAATCTGACAGATTTAGGAAAGGAATATATATCCAAGAGGGATGTAGTTAGACAGGGTGCACTGAAAGCCCACATAGGCCGAATTGGAGGCCTCCCAACCATAACATCATCTTCTAAAGAGCCCTTCAAGAAATCATGTTTTAATGCCAGGGCAGTCGAGATATATAGAACCCTGTGCAAAGTCTTCGGAGAGGGCGAAGAAGATTTTATTCCGGTGAGCTTCATGTATATGATCACCCAAATCTCTTCTTTTGGTGTGGAAATAATTTTTGATTTTGCATCTTACTTGGCAAATGAGATCCATCATGGATTGGTGGGGATTGCACAGGGCAAGGTGGAAAAGGTTTGGGGTCAGTATTCCTTACTGATGCATATGTTTCTTTTTAAAGGGGCCACTTATTTTGGTAAAGAAATGGTTTTAAATAGAGAATAAGAAGGGGAAGCACTACCAGTCCAATTATGGAGTGCAGACATGACCTGGGAAGCAGAAAATGCTAGCTTCGTTAGATTTGATAGGCACTTTGCCTCCAAACTAAGGTGCCTCTTATTGAGTGACAATCCCAGAATCCCTAAGGCATTAATGCACCTTATCAGGCCTATGGACAAAACCCACAATCTAAAGGTTTCACATAATTGGGGAGATATTATCCCATATTCAGTCTCAACGGTCATCAGGGTCTATGGTTTCAAAGGAACACCCCATGTGTTACCCTATCAGGTACCCTTGAAGGTAGGGATAGCTGAATTTTTGTGGCAGTTAGGAGGAGTGGAGGAGGCCTTTTTGCACAAAAGGGGGACAGGATCAATTTTTCCTACTTGTACTATAGCCCATCAATTTGTGATAACTAAAGAAGGGTGGGCCTTTCTCCATAAATTTTTGGATCAATACAAAATGGCAGTGTCTCACTCTCATTTTTGTGATACAGAAGGTTTCTTTAACTCTGCCCTTAGATTGAGAATCAAGCTGCGTCCAGTTCAGCATGAATTCTATTTTCCAGAAGATGTAATAAGAAATGAATATTCTCTCCATGAGCAAGAAATAAAGAAAGAAAAATGGAGAGTCTATTCAAAAGTTTTGGAATTCATTAATTGTTTTGATAAAAATTTCAGTCCTCTTAGTAATGCTGCAAACAATGAAGACAAAGTACATAAACTCATGAGCAATTTCTCTGAGATAATGGAGGTCATGAATGAGAAGAAACAGCATTTTATTAATTCTTTTCTAGATAAAGCCAGAGAAATTATGAGAAAATTGGGTTTCACTCCCAATATTGGAGTAGGTCCACTGGTGGTACGGAAGAAAACAGGATATACTATTGTCCGACAACAGGTGCCCGTTGTGCATAAAGAAAAATAGATTGTTGGATCTTCCAGCACTGTCCTAGAAGAAAGACCCCCTGAACCTTCCCCCAAAAGAAGAAGAATAATAAGGGAGGAAGAATCCCCTGATGAAAGTGGCTCACCTTCTCAAACCCCAATGAGAGTGGAGGAAGAACAACTCACCAGTGAGCAATTTGAACAAATGGGGTCACGAGGAGAAATTTTTGTTACACAAGCAGAGATTGATGAAGGCAACCCTCAGGAAACCCCTGTACCAAGTTTTGAATTAACTACAGCAGATTTCAGAGGAAGGGAATTGGACCCTGTTTTGGAACAAGCCAGTCAGCATTTTTTGTCTGATAACAATTTTGTAAGATCTAGAGCTTTCCATCAGTTTGCGTAGAGAGTAAACATGCACATTTTTGAGCAAAGGTGCAATAATATGAGAACAGAACATCCAGAAATGGATGAGACCTCCATTCAAAATACAATAAAGGAACAAATGGTTCAAGAGTTCCAAAATATAACCCCTGATGAGGGAAGACAGATGGTAAAAAATGCTAATGTTTTATTATTGCCCAATTGGGACATTGCTGACGCATTAGTTTTTAATTCTGTTTCAAATAATTTAGGACTCCAAGATCCGAATAAAGAGGAATTCTTGGGTACAGCATTCAGCAATGATCAAGCTGCCCTTGTTATGTGGTCCCTGAGAAGAGGATCCAGAGTTACTTCATCATAGCCTGATGACTCAGGATTGACAGGGAGTATCATTGTAAGAAGAGTTGCTGACACTTCAAATGTACAGGCAGCCCACATGAATGTGGATTATTCTAAATTTTCCCTGGCTACTGCAGAAAGAGAAGAGAGGGAAATGATGGATATGCAAAATAAATATGAAGTAGTGGTGGAAGCATATAATCAAGAGGTGAAGAGGAGAATTGAATTAGAAAACAGGATATCTCAACTGGAAAAGGTACTCGGAAAGAGAAAAATGGGAGAATCCAGTACATTGAGAATTGCATATCCCCCACAGTCATCTGTGGGATTAACCCCTATTATTGAGATACCTGACACCCCTGAAAGACCCCAATTCTATACTGCAGAGGAATTTGAAGCAGAAAAAACCAAATTACATGAGTGGCAGATAGAATTTAGAAATCAGCAGGAAGAAAAATGGAAGCAGGGTGTGACATACTGGAGGGATAAAATACAATGGTCAGATTTTTATGACCAGCTGACCAGGATTGTAACCCTCATAGATGAGTTAAATAAAGGAAAGAATGGACTAGACTCCCTTGCACAGAAGTGGAGACAGAGGAATAATGATGTCACGATTGTTTGTATCTCTGCAGTTCAAATGCCTTACCATCAGGTTGAAAGAATTTTTGATTTATTAAATCAATTAGATAACTTTGAAAATAAAAGAGATTCTTTACAGAGGAAATTGACACTCTGTTTTTCAAGATATCTTGCTAAAAAATTCACCCTATTCCCTTGTGCCTTAGAAACTGTTGATACAGTAAAAGAAAAGGACAAATGGAAAAAGGAAATGGATGAATTATTTGATAACAGAATAACAAACATCATCAGTGAGACTGGCTATTGGTTTTGGGCGAAGACAAATGAAGAGCTGGTAAAGATACAATTGTATTATGCTGATATGAGAAAAGAATTCGATGAATTAGAAGATAATGCCAATTCTTTAATAAAGATACAAAGAGAAACCCTAAGTTTTGATTGGCCAGATGATGATACTTTGAACAGATGGAAAGATCAGTTTAGTGAACAGATGTCAGGAGAAGATGACGGTGAAGATGTAAGAGTAATAGTTACTCTTGTAGTCAGCAATGATGACATAGAAAATCCCCAGGTTAAAGTGATTTTGCATGCAATAGAAGATGATACATCACTTGCAGACCTTATGGATATGTACTCTGAAGATGAGGAATGATTGCGAGAACAGACCATAACAACCAAGAAGCATAACAGAAAGGGACCCGCCAATAAATGCTGTTGTAATCAACCATTCTGTTATTCTTATTTTTTGTTTTTCAAAAGAAGGACACCTGTCACCTACTGTAGCCTGAAGCTTGTTGCATCTCACATTATTTAAGTGAGATCCCAAGGCTAAAGAAGGGTCCGAATTTGGTTTTCACTAAGTGTTGTGCTTAGTTCCTTTTTGGTCCAAACATTTTTGGAAAGAAATTTATAGTATGCTTTTTCTGTCAAAATCTCTGAGAGATGGATGAATGTAAAAAGGACTGTGCTTCTTCTCTGAAGGTTTTTCTGGGTTTTTTGTAAAGGATATATCATTTTCAAAGGAAATGAATACAAGTTATGAACTGTCCCCATATCTGTTCTTCTCTGAATTTTGTCTCCTTTTTAATACTGAGTTACCTTGATGTTGTGTGAGTAAAAGCTTATGCAATTGATTGCAATTTAGTAAGACTGTACATCCATTTGTTATTGCTGTTAATTCAATGAATTAAGTAAAGGCTTTGATAAATGTGATGAGGTTGCTTGGGTGTTAATAAGGATTCTTGAATGATAAATTCTGGTAAGAATTGCTGATGAAAATTCGTTGCAAGGCAACAAATTAGATCTAAGAATTTACTTGACTCTGAATTCCCAATAGATTAGGCACTGATCGAGAGTATTTCAGCCAAAAGAGAAGTATATTATAACTAGCTTTTTCAAAATACATCATAAAATCAATTTTCATTTATCTTTCCTGCAAGATTTTCAAAGTTGGCCAGCACTTGCCTGCCTAGATTGTTTTAGCTTCATTTAGCCATTGTTGTTGGAAACATCTGCAGAGCTATAGAAAATTTCTTGGCCATATCTGTTCAAGGGATGTGTTTATCAGTTATTTACTTATATGTTTAAGGATTTAGAGATGAGAATCAAAATGAAACTAAGGATAATTCTCATACAATTATTCCATCTTTGAACCATCCCTGGGTGCACCCGCCCTGGTTTTATAGAGCCAAAAGAGTAGAAAACCGTCTAAGGTTTTATTGAAGTTGGGTCCTAATACTTTGCATATGCAAGTGATAATGAGAATTGGCTATTCTTTAGGTTGTGTATGTACTGATATCTAGGTACTAAGCCTTTTGTCGCCTAGTAGTTTTAGTACTGTTAACATCAAAATAAAACACCAACACAAACCATGTTATTACTCCTATGGTGACAAGACACAACCTATCCAAAACTGATGACTATGCTGAAGTAAATCAAACATTGTATAGGTCTATGATTGGAAAACTACAATATGTAGCTTATAGAAGACCTAACATTACATTAGTTGTTGGGATTGTCACAAGTTTTTTTGAAAATCCTAAGGAGAATCATTTGATGGATGTTAAAAGGATTATGAGATAATTGAAAGAAACAAAAGACTATGGTCTATACTAGAAGAAAAGTTATAATTTTGAGTTGAGAGCCTATATAGATGTTGATTGGGCTAGAAACATTGATGAAAAAAAGAGTGCAAGTGGTGGAGAATTTTTCTTAGGAAAGAGATTGGTCATCTGGACTAGTAAGAAAATAAATTATATATCTCAATCTACTATTGAAGCTAAATATGTGGTTGTTGTAGTGAATTGTACAAATATGGTATGGATCAAACAACTACTCAAAGGAATGAAGGAAGAAATTAATGAACCTATGGTACTTTATTGTGACAATACAAGTGTTATAAACATATCAAAAAATCCTATAATGGAAACAAAGACAAATCACATTGCAATCAAGTATCATTACTTGAGAGGGTTGGTTGAAGAAAAATAAGTGAGAATGGAATATGTGAATACAAAAGAACATATAGCTTATATATTCCCAAAAGCTTTACCTAAGGATGCACATGAATATCTTATAGATAAGCTAGGGGTGATACCCCTATCCAAAGCTACCCAAGAAGCAAGAGTAGTGCCCTATATCAACTAAGTTGAATGTCATATTTTAAAATTTGGTGTAGTGGATCTTACTTTAGGAGCTACCTAGAGTAATGAAGGAGATAAATCAGAATATTTATAGTTACATGCAAGGTGAAAAAGGGAGAACTTGAATTGATTATATCTACATGAAAAGATGACAAGTCTTTGACATTGTTGTCAAAGAGGGAGATATGAGAAAGAGGGAGATACAAGAAAGAGGGAGATAGTAGAGAGAGATCAAAGGAGATATAAGGTTAAGGGAGATATCAAAGAGATCATATTAGAGAAGGAAAATGATATTAGAGAGATTAGAGAAGAGAAGGAAAAAGGAAATAGACACATATATTGATAGAGGGAGAAATTTCAAATATTAATTTTCTTTTTGGTATTGTTGTTGGTATTGGTTTACCATCAATGCCAAAGAGGGAGATTGTTTAAAGGAGATTGTTTGAAGTGTATAACCTATCATGGAACAATAATTATTTTGTCAATGGTGTCAAACATGCTACTTGCTAGTAAGAAAATTTCTTTTTGGTATAAATGCTATCATTTATTTGATTGATGAAAAGGATTCGAAAAGATAAGATAACAAGAATACATAGAGAAAGGTTGAGTTATTTGGTGTATAAAAGGAGCACTAAAGAAAAGTAAGACATTGATGATATTATGTATTATTGATCTACTTAAGGCTAAAGTAAATGGTTACTTTAGCTAAGCCAAGAAGAAGTGTTTTCATAACAAATATCTACTAAGCCTAGCCAAGAAAACAGTGTAAGCTGAGTAAATCTAGTTCAACCTGAGTAGAAGTTTGTATATGCCAAGTGTCAGTAAAATTTAGTAAGTGCCGAGTATCAAAGAAATAATAGTGGTGACCAAGCTAAGAAGATGTAGTTGATGTTGAGCAACCTAGTGTTGGCTGAAAACCAGAAGACTGTTATTGCCAAGTGAATAATGTAGATGCCAAGTGATAACAAAAAGTGTCAAATCAAAGATTTGATGAATATTAGCCAACTAATTTGATTTCTTGAATTGTATGAAGCATGTGGAAGATAAGTATGATAAGTATGATGAAATGATGGCACAAAATTCAAGATAAACTATTTTGAGGTGAATTCAAAGAGGACTGTACAAGAAGTTTTTAGAGGGACTAAAATGGAAAAGTGGATAGATTCATTGAATCTTACCTAACCCTAAAATGGATGATTGTGGTTTAATGAAAAAGACCTAAATTCTATATTTATAGAGATAGCAAGCTAGAAGCAAAGGTTGTCATTTGTGAGAACCTAAAGAAGACAATAATTTTAGGGTGTTTCTTCATATGGTGGTCGAATAGAAGAGTCTACAATTAGCATACAAAGCAAGAAGGCTTAAGAGTTGAATGCTTGAAGGGTGAAGAAGTTGTCAAAGATGAAGAGTATGAATGCCAAGAAGAATAGAGGATTGAACCAAAGATCTATAATCTACAAGTGAGTTGCACTTTATTATCAAATCAAGTCCTACTGTTACTTTCTAATAACTATATCAGTTTGGATAAAGCCTTTAGATTAAGGTTGACATAACAATCATTTCTAAATCCTTTAACTGAGTGACATTCTAATGGAATGTTCTAAAGTCCTCTAACAATGCTCACTCCTAGTAGAGTGATTGAATTCCTTTAACCAAGTCACATTTAATAGTGTGTATTGTAATCTTTAATAGGTTTGGCCTTTAATAGGGCATCACTTCAAAAGAGTGAATTAGGTAGCATGTTACTGGTGGTTTTTCCCAAATTGTGTTTCTGCATAAAATCCTTGTATCAAATTGTGTGAATGAGTTTGTGGTATTTAATGTTTATATTTTTGCAAAGTTATTTTGACCTAGGATAGTGACCTACTAAGTTAACATATTAGATGATCTAATGGATGCATGCATGGTATGGATTTATGGATATGAATTTGTTAAGCACTGAAAATTTTTATTTGTACATTTGGACCTTGTATAAATGATTCATCCCCTCTTAGTTATTCTAAAGAATTTGAACATTTTAGTGTCCTTTATTTTGATCAAGAATAAGGGGCCAACTTAGATAGGACAGGGATAGCATAAAAAATTCTTTATTTTATCAATATTCAATTAATGTTTAAAAGATGAGCTAGACACAATTGCTGCACTACAATGTTATCAATTTTTTTTTGACAAAATTCTATAAATACATGTCAATGAATGAGGTGAAAGGATTGCATGATATTAGCAAAATGAAGTTTTTGAAAAAAAAATTAGAACTTTCAACAAAATACACTTAAAAGTTATTTATAGAAAATGCCTTTGCATATGGCATTACAACAAATGTAGTGACTATAAATTTCATAGGAAACAAGTTTGATTAAAATGTTTTAGAACTATCCAAAAAACTTAAGTAAAAGCCCAAACATTATATGTGGATTATGCAATAAGAATTAAAGAAATATGTTTGTTTATATATCTTTATTGTGCACAATTTTTTTGTTAAAATAACTTTAAAAACTTCAAAACAAAATATAATTACCAAGCATAAATCCAAATTCCACAACCTTTTCCATTGTCCTATATGATTGTGCCAAAGTTGGATAATATAAAATATGAACTATTAAATAGAACTCCAAGTTGAATTTCATACCATTGTATATATTGTGGGCTATAGACAATGTACCCAACTATTTAATCAAATGTTTAAATGAAGCATGAATTATCCTTAGACATAATACCAATATATTGATGTGCTTGCAAAATATGGATGGGATGACAAGGCACATGAAATGTTCAAATGAATGTTTCTAATCCAAATAAATAAGGGAAGAAAATTGTTTGACCAAGAACATGAATCATTTGACAAAATGAGTATAATATGTAAATATATAATGATGGTAGTCAATTTTATCTTATGTATCATTGCATATAATCTATGAGATATACTTGAAAACTATGAATACATTACATAAAGAAAAAATGTTTGAAATTTTGGACAAAGAACAAGAAATGGATAGACATAGTATGACAACTATTTGTAAAATCGTAGAATATCTTTTGGAGATATTCTCTACATTCAGATGGTCTACTGATATCTTCATGTATATTGTATTTTTATCTTGAGATCCTACATGATGATGTATTGTATTACTTTATATTTAGTTTATCAATACATACCCTACAACATGTGTAGCGAATGTGCTCTATTGGATGTAATTCATTATAGTAACAATTATAGTTATGTATTTATTATGAGACTATGTATCTATTATTTCTTTATAGACATCACAATTATACTTAAGATTAAATCTACTTAATAATGTTTATACAAATGTGATTCAATGTTAGGGAACCCTTGAGAAATGTAAACTTCTATTTTATTACTTAATGTGTATTTGATATGTATGTGCATATATTGCCTCCACATTGTTATCATGATGTTGTATGAACTTTTAAGAGAAAATATAGTTTAGTAAACATGGTGACATGATAGGTTTATTTCTCTTAGGTTCCCTAGAGGGGCATTACACAAGAGATTATTTTTAACATGGTTCATGCCTATCTTGTGGAAAATAAGTCAAGGATGTGCATCACATGTCAACTAGGTTTGACAAATGGCATTGTAAACCATAAGTGTTTTCCACATTGTCAGAAGTCTATATAATGAGGGCTAGAGGAGGAGTTCCAGAATTGATTTTTCTTTGCAAGATTAGGTGCTAGAAGGATGCTAGTGAAGTTCCTACAAGTTTGAGTTAAGGTGATACTCTTGTAAGATCTTGCATTACAAGTGTGTTGTAATCTTGTGTTGATTGGATAATACATTATATAGATCTTATAATGTGGGTTTTCTCTCTTGTAAGGGTTTTTCCATGATAATCAATGTGTTATGTGTTTATTATTATTTTATCTATGCACTTATTGTATTTCTAGACATTTTTATAGTTGTTAATTAAAAATTTTCATATTGTTCTTTTCAAAATTAACGTAGGAAGTGTTTCCCATTACCTTTGCTTCCTTATAACTGCAAGTCATCATTTTACTAAATACCATAAATAACATATTAGAGTTTATAATTATCATATAACAATAAAAAATAAATGAATCATATTTCAAAAAGTTGAACTTAACAAACACCTTAACCAATAATTTTACTCTCATTCTTAAACTAAACTATTTTAATTCTCAGATGATGCTGAGAAAAGGAAACCTAGGATAGTGTGCTAAAAATAAACCTTTGGTAGTGCAAAATTTATAAACAATGCATTTTTTAATCTGTAAGAGGCTAAAGCCAAGATTAATTATTATATGTTGTGATTACTTCTTATTATTATTTATTAAGCTCTAGTAGACTCAAACCCAAGGCCTCCAAGATAAGTGACTTGCAATTTACTATTCTATTGTACATTTTTTTTGGCAAAAGTGGATGAGCCATTATATATATATATATATATATATATATATATATATATATATATATATATATATATATATATATATATATATATATATATATATATATATATATATATATATATATATATATATATATATATATATATATATATATATATATATATATATATATATATATATATATACAATAAAAAATAAATGAATCATATTTCAAAAATTTGAACTTAATAAACACCTTAACCAATAATTTTACTCTCATTCTTAAACTAAACTATTTTAATTCTTAGATGATGCTGAGAAAAGCAAACCTAGGATAGTGTGCTAAACATAAACCTTTGGTAGTGCAAAATTTATAAACAATGCATTTTTTTATCTGTAAGAGGCTAAAGCCAAGATTAATTATTATGTGTTGTGATTACTTCTTATTATTATTCATTAAGCTCTAGTAGACTCAAACCCAAGACCTCCAAGATAAGTGACTTGCAATTTACTATTCTATTGTACATTTTTTTTCTGGCAAAAGTGGATGAGCCATTGTATATATATATATATAAACTAGTTCAATAACTCAACTAGGAAAACCCATAAAGAAAACCCCGCATTGTTGTAATATGTACAAATGAAAATCATCAATATTTACAACAGATTATATTGATGAGCAATTCAAAGTTACAAAAAGTAGGAGAATTCCCATTGAAAAACAAAAATCTTTGAAATTTTATATTTTCAGAGTCGAATCAAACATTAAGCATGAAGGACTCAAAATCAACGAAATATACCAATGTTGTAAAACATGCTTGGTATTGGAAAAATTAATACACAAGAAACAAGGTAGCCTTTATACTAATATTCTTCCATGTCCTTGCAAGAAGTGCCCTCAGCAGAAATGGGAGGCATAGCAAGTTATAGAGAATAACCCCAACCATAATCCAAACATGGTAAAGGATCAACCTCCTAGCCTGAACCTAAATCTTTAGCAACAACAACTAATTTATCAATGGAAGAAGGCACATTTTGAACTATAGTAACTGGGCAAAACTGAGCACCTAACACACAAACAAGCTAACTCCAGGATATTGGTGAGCTCAAAATATTGAGCAAAGCAAACCTAGTTTTCTTCACACACTCAACCAACTAATGACCTAACACTGAAGCTGTGACTTGCAAAGTTTATGTCAAGAACCATGAGTTATGCTTTTTGAAGGACTTTTGCAATGCCTCAAATGTCACAATAGCTTCATACTTCTATGTGAGTAGTGGTCTAGAAAATAAACCACTCACTAGGGTACTTTTGGCCCACAAATCATAGCTCTGCATCGCCCATTTCAACTTATTATTAGCCCAAAATTCTAGACAAACCACCTTGATAGCAATAATTTCCAGGTGTGATGTTGATTGAAGTAAGTCCATAGCATTTGACAAAAACATGGACACCACATTTGAAGGAAACAACACATGTCTTGAAGAGGTAGAGAAAAAATCCTCTCCAATAATGGTTTGAATCACACGATGAATAGAGTAAGAAGGCACTATAAGCATGACATCTAATGTTGCATCATCCAAGGAAGAAGAAAGTGCATCTTCTTCCATAGCCTATTGAAGCTTAATTTTGAATTTTTTTGGGGAGGAAGAAAGTGCCACCAAAATCAGAACCGAATTGCAATTCTGATAGTTGAAGTACAAAATGATGCCTCCAAATTGGAAATTTTTTATTGATCTTTCCATATGCAAAACAAGATAAGAAAATTAAAGTGAACTCATACTTAGGTGACATCCACAAGCATGATGTAGAAAATAGTTAGCAGGACTTACCATAACATCACACATGTCAAAATGAATTCAATAATTAATGACTGGTACTTAGTAATAGCCCATACATAAATTGTTGGATTGAATACAACTCAATGACAATCCACTACTTGGCTAACACTACCCCCTTAGTCATATATGCCACTTACTAGCATCACACTTCCACTTGATATCCAACAAGAACTAGGTCAATTTTACCACCACTTGTTGTCCAAAAAAGCACTTGATCATTTATGACCCTAGCAAGCACCCAAAAAATCCTCAGTCAACACAACACCACATGAAACCTAGTATACACTCAATTACCATTGATCTGAGTTCTACAACTTGACCTACACTAAACTTGAGCTCAGTCAAAAAGCACCATACCCAAACTTACTCAGTAAGCACTATGCCCAAACTTACTTGGTAAGCACTATGCCTAAACTTACTCAGTAAGCACTATGCCTAAATGACTCAGTAAATACATCAACCTACCCAATTTTGCAAATATTGAAACTTGGCATGTATTGGATCATGCCAAGTATAGAAGCTCACTCAAAAAAGGCCAAGCTTTTGCCACCAATACAAATTAGGGGAGTAACCAACTACTTCTAACATTCCACAATCTCATTAGATACCAATTCTTGCAAATCTTTATATTGCTCAATGAATGTTGAAGGCTACACTATAAAATAGTGATGCCATTACAACCTAAATTAGAGAGATACTCGACAACTCTATTTCCCTCTCTATACATGTGTGATAATGTAACCTTATGAAACTGATCAATTGTATTCCAAATCTATTGAAGCACATACTTAAGTTGCCAAGAAGATGATTGTCTCTTCATACAAGCTGAGATTATAACTTGGGAATCACCTTCTATATATACATGTTGAAAACTCCCTTTTTTTGGCAAGAATTAATCTTAAAAGAAATGACTGAGCCTCAGCCATATTATTAGTTCTTGAAGGAAGGGGTGTCATTGTAATTGCTAGTATTTTGCCAGTGTAGTCTCTAATGCAAGCTCCCAAGCCTGAAAGGCTTGGATTGCCTCTAGATGCCCCGTCAAAGTTGAGCTTGACAAATCTAGCCATAGGAGGTTGCCATTTAACTATAGATCTAACTATGCTTGTTTGTAATCTTGTAGATATGCCAGATCCTAATGGGATAAAAATTGATTTCCATTCCCAAATGATACCTCCACCCCAAGAAGTAATACTTAGATTAAATTACATCTACTAACACTTGTATAATCATTTTTTCAATGATTTGGAACACTCTATCTAGAGATGATGCTTCTTTTCTAAAAATCTTCTTATTTATTTCCCACCAAATTTCCCAAATTACTAATGCAAGAGTACATTTCCAAATCCCTACAAATAGAGCCTTGGGGTAAAGAACTACCAAGCCTAAAAGATGTCCCAAATGGTATTTTGTAATGGAGTGGGGTAGTTTAATTTTTTTAAATTAAACATCCAACACTGATATGAAAAATGATAGTTAACAAAAAGATGGTCAACTATCTCATATTCTTCTTCACATAAAACACATTTAAAAGGAGGAGCAATACTTAACCTAGCCAACCGATCACTTGTTAGAATTTTGTGCTTAATTGCTAACCATGCAAAACACCCAGCCTTTGGTAACACTACCTTGTTCCAACAAAACATGAAGGCTCAAGAAGGAGGTTTTGCCAGCTTTACTTATTGGAGAAGCTTCCTTGATTGAATAATTACCATTCTTAGCTAGAATCCACAATAGTCTATCCTCAATCTTTGACACAAAAGCCTATCTATCTATAAAAATAAATTTAAAGATGTTGTTTATACTAAGGGACTAAGGAAGTTGGTCTGGATCTTTCCATATTATTTTCCTTGAAAGAATGAAAGTTGCATCCATAAAATGAATCACAAGATTACCCACTCTACTTTTGTAATTGAAAAAAATTCTTGTATATTTGGTAGTGTAATTATAGGAGGTTGCTCATTCCAAGGGCCACCACAAAATTTGATCTTGGCCCCATAGTTTAATTCCCTAGAAATGTACTTGCTAACAATATCTATAGACACAATCATAAAATCCCAAATACAAGATCCCTTAGGAGGATCCAACATAGAGAGAATTATTTGTGGATCATTATTATCTAAATATTTCTACTGCATTATTTGACACCACACTATTTGTGATTTAGTATACATCTACCAAACTAGCTTACCTCCAAAAGCTTTATTCCTTGTTGTCAAATCATGAATGTTGGCCCCTCCTAAAGCAAGAATATGTGCAATGTCATGGAGAGAAAAAAGAGGGAGTTTCTTTTAATTAGTCAAGTTTCTAGACCATAGAAAACCCCTAATAAGCTTTTTGAATTTTTGAAATGATAGAGGATAGTGCTTGCATGATAGCCATGTAGTAATTTGGTTTTGCAGATAGAACTGACTTAATAAGCAAGATTCTACCTGATAATGATAGCCATCTTACTTTCCATGAGACAATTTTTCTCTTAATTCTTTGGAAGATGTCATCCCAAAAAATTTTCTTATTTGATCCCATTAAAAAAGAATCCCAAGATAAGTGGAGGGTAAAAAGTCCTCAGAAACCCCCAGAACCTATACTATCTTGTTTGATACAAATTTATTTATATTAAATAAGATTTTTTTTGACTTTTGGGGAATTATTTTCAGCCCTAAAACTTCTAAATATTGCATTAAAGTTTTCTTTATCTACTTAGCCTTTGAAACTAGTGAGGAATCAAACAATAATGTGTCATCAACAAATAAAGAATGCATAAAAAAAATTGGTGTACCTTCAATTGTTGCTCCTTTCCACTTCCCAGATAAATGGTTATGCTTAATAGTCCTACTCAGGGCTTTAGCCATGATGATGAGTAAAGCTAGTGAAAGAGGATCACCTTGACGAACACCTTGCATGGATGGAAAGTAGCCCAATATTGAACCATTAGTAATGATTGAAAACCAAGCCCCTAAAATACATGCTTGAATCCACTTACACCAATGTTTATCAAAACCCAATTTTTGAAGAACCTGAAAAAGAAACCTCTAGTAGACTCTTTCGTATGCCTTTTGCATATCTAACTTGCTAACTAAATTAGAGGATTGACTACTATTGATGGAATGCATGACTTCATGGGCTACCATTGCACCCTCCATTGTTTCTCTATCGGGAACAAAGCCACCTTGTTCAGGAGAAATTATAGATGGGAGAATATTTTTAAGGTGCAAATAAATAGGTTTAGTGATGATTTTATAATTCAAATTGCATAGTGAAATAAGGAAAAAATCTACAAAAGTTTTGGGATTCTTAAACATTGGAATAATTGCAATATTTGTAGAGCTAAAGCACTTTAGCATGGATTTGAACTTTCTTGATTCCTTAATGGTAGCTAAAAGATCCCAACCAATAAAATCCCAACAACTCTAAAAGAATAGAGCAGTAAAACCATGTAGCCCTGAAGCTTGGTGTAATACCCTAACCAACACATAACCATAAATATAACAAAACAACTTAAAATCAAACATACATAAGAGATAACAATTTTTTTTTTAATAACAATTTCCATTACCAAATAACCTTATACAATAAGTATGGTAATGAACTCATAATTAGCAATGTAACATTACTATTTATTACATCTGAGTATATTATATATTTATACTCTCTTATCAGAAATACAACATCTTTTTAATTACATTCAAGTTAAACACTGAATCTGAATATTAATCAGCCAATTTTCTTCTAGGTCCATAATCAAACATATCTTGAACCTGGAATCAAATCAGCACAACCACAACACACAAAATAGGGCTTAGATCACAAGTTAAATCGATAAAACCTCCAGTAAACATGTACGTTGGATTTAATAAAAAAACTATAATCATTAAATCCAAATAACAGATGTACTGTAAATAAAATTTTCTTATCACGCAGATATGCAGAAATAAACTCGCATAGAATATGACAAAGTAATTATCCAATAGTCCATGTGTGTCAACATAAGAATCTATGTTCAGCCACTCATAGAACTCAATATGTCAGGTGAAACCATACTGTTCTTATCTTATTATATGATTCCCAACCCATGAAATTTTAAATATTACCACTTGATTAACTAACTGTCATAAACTTTCCCATAAGGATCTAGAGTAGTGTCGGAGGGCATCCGACAACATAATTCTATCACCACAAGTTACTCACTTTATGACAGCCACCCAATCTAAAGGATCGCACTTGCATAATCTAACAGACACATAATTATAGTTATTCTAATTGGAAGAAAACGTAAATTCATTTTCCAATTCCAACAATACATTTATTTCATTTGCTCCAATTAAACAATTAAATCAGCAATAGAAATATCATATAAAACCAAATGAAACCATAGTTCTATCATTTCACAATACATATACCAAAAACAGCCTTGTCCCTTTACTTTTCACAAACATCCAACTTTCAAACTACATTCCCATTATATTAACTAATAGTAAAGAATTGACTATTCTAGGCTTCACTGTACTTTTATTTCTTTTTAACAATACCAATAAAATATTGCTACAAACTGACATCAGACTGAAAACTAAATCAATTTCCATTTCCAAAACTAGAAATCATTGTAATTCAATTTATAATTATAAATTTAAATTCTAACAATCTATTCACAAGAAATTACATATACATTGATACATATAAATAAATACATACACACACACACACACATATATATATCTGGTACATACATATATATATACATATATATGTATATACATATATATATATATACATATATAAATATATGTATATATACATATATACATATATGTATATATACATATATATATATATATATATATATGTACTTACTTACATATACCAATATACACATAAATTACTTTATGAATTTAAAGTTAGAATTATAATAAATAAATAAACTTTTCTGTTTGTATATCAAATAACTTGTTGTTACCCAATATCAACAATTTCCAATTCATAACATAACCTTTCAGTTTTAAATTTGCGACACACACATAGTGCCTCTAAGACTAATATAATTCATCTTCCAAAAACTGTTTTACAAATACCTCTTTCCATTCTAGAAACAGCATAACTTAAAGTTACAAATTTTGATTGAATCTTCATGCAATTAAAATATCATGCAAGATCAAAGTATCGACTGATCTATTGATTACTTCCAGCTCTAATAATAATAATATTTATGTTGAGAGATGAAAATGACCATTTAAATTTAAAAAAAATCCCAACTATTGATATCATAATCATGCCTAAATTCGCAACATAGTTATGTAAAAACTACTGCCAAATGCCAATATGGTTGTATAGCTCTATTTTCCTAAAACCCTTGACTAAAACATAATGAAATTTCAAACCCTAATCTCATCGACCATTTGTTTAAGTATCAATGTTACTCATACCCTACTAACCATTAACAATATATATCACTCCCATTAACACATTTATTCCCTCAGTTCATGACAATAGCTTTAAAGATTGTGTACTTGTAATCATAGCCGAGATGCACACAACTTAGAAGTATTATACACAGAGATATCACCTTCTACCTAAACAAATACAAACACGCAAAAATTTGAAAACATACAGAACTCGACTTTTCAATAGCCATCAAAACCATGCTATTTTCCATCCACGTGCAGACTTTCTATCACAGCCATGTTTGGGAAAAACCCAAATAATAATTTAAAAAAAACCTGTATAACAACTTCCACATTTCTCATTTACGTGCAAATGTAACTATGTAAAAAAAAATAGAGTTAACCTTGCAACCAGAGCCATACTCTTCATAGACCCTTTTCTTAAATGTCAAACACACTTCATGTAATCCGCTAAACATATACATCACATAACATACAACGAAACTCAAATTGAATAGTGTTAACAAAAAAAAAATTCCATACCCACACTCAAGTATGAGTGCATACAGAACCTAGCAACATTAGAATTTGCCAAAACCTACATGTAACCATTCTTGGGTATCTATATTAACCAGTAAATAAAACTTAAACATTCTAACATTCTTAATCCCTTACACCCAAATCTAGGTTTAACCACTTACAATTTAAATATTCGAAACTTCACAAATTTGATGAAACATAACTAAAACTATAGGAAAGAGTCAAGAAAAGCACCCTGCCTGTAAGTGCGAATCGATGCTCACAAGAATACACCTATAAAGCCTTCTACCACAACTCTTAGACCATGCTTCCAACTTTTATGCCAATTTCCAAAGACACCAAGAAAATTTCTCAATGGAAAAGACTAAGAAACACAACCATGGAGCAACAGAAGAATGAAAATCATGAAATTATGAGGACTTAAAAAATAGAGACGAATCGAACACTCCTCCATGATAAAAAGTTCCCTCAATTTAGCGTCGAGAAACCCGTTCCAAAAATATTTCACATTTACCATCAGGAGATCATCAATAACAGACAGAAACCAAAATGCAACCAACACCCATCAAAAATGATGGATTAACCATGCGATAAAATGCTCATAACTACGAGCTTAATCCAATACCCCATTTCTTGAGCACTCTTTGACACTTGTCAAAGATAGTACTAGCTCGCAGCTCAAAAAACCTGCCAGCATTTAAAACCCACTATCTCGACCACCATGCCCAGTCCAAGACATGCCATGTTCGAATATGCATAGATATCTTAGGCTTTGCTTCTAGTTTAGGTTAGACTTAGTTGAATACCATGCGATAGGATAGTTTAGGTATTAACTTTAGATAGTTTAGATTTATATTAACATTAACATTAACACAAGATAATATTAGTATTAACATCAATATCTATATTAATAGTAATACTAATTAATATTAATATCAATATTAATATTAATATTAATACTTGTTAATATTAATCCCACTAACACACAAACTCTACCAAACAACAAGTATATATATAAACACAAGCACACAAATATAAAACCAACTATATATATATATACATATATAAATAAATAAATATATATAATAATTATTTATATATATATACATAATTATTTTATACTAATGCACTTATATTCATATACATATATATATTTATACATTGTTATAATTTTATATATATATATATATATATATATATATATATTCTTAAATCTGATAAACAAAAGATTCAAAGTGCTATTAAAATTTACTATCACCCCAAATGCAAGTTTGAAAATATGAACCAAACCAATAATAAAATTGAAACCATTCATCATTGATTTATAAAATTGATTCCTGAATCCAGATTGATTCAAATGACAAATTTCTAAAAATTACACAAAACTGAAAACATTAAACATCTAATCTGAGAATTAGATTTTGAGAAATCTCTAAATTCTCGAAGAGTTCACATAATAATGCCAGAATTAAACTAATTTAAACATGTATCAAACCATTCAGAAGAGTAAGCTAATCACAGAATTCCAAGGTGACAGAAATAGAACTGTTAGGGCCATGACACCCTTCCCCACCAGCTTAGGCTTACTCCTGGAAGCCTGAAAACAAATGAGGATGTAAAGCTTTATACAGACACATGAAAGACATCATGGATTCGAGATAGACTGGGAGGCAAAGCAAGTCTGTAGGCGACCAGACCAACATGTTCCAGGATTTCAA
Organism: Cupressus sempervirens; assembly: GCA_028749045.1. Lineage (NCBI taxonomy): Eukaryota > Viridiplantae > Streptophyta > Pinopsida > Cupressales > Cupressaceae > Cupressus > Cupressus sempervirens. The sequence continues at coordinate 689,253,686 of CM053792.1, read as the reverse complement.
ATGGTCCCACAAAATGTGGAGACAACTTGGAACCTTTACCATATCTAATAGGACTTTTTTTGGGTCTGACCCGCAGAAATAATTTGTCCCCAAGCACAAACTGACGCTCAATCCTATGCAAATCTACATACTTTTTGTCTATCCTATGCTGTAACAAGGTGTTCCCTGATTCATTTCACTTGCTATTCCATATCTTGGAGCATTTTAGGACCTAGGAGAACTCTATCTTCCAAATTATCCCAACTCAAGGGTGTTCTACAAGGTCATCCATACAAAACTTGAAAAGGAGCCATACCTATAGAGCTATGATAAGCGTTATTATATGAAAATTCAACTAAATGCAAGAATTCTTCCCACTTGTTCTGCCTATCCATGACGTACATCCTGAGCATGTCTTCCAAAATCTGATTTACACGCTCTATTTTCCCATCAGTCTCAGGATGATATGCAAAACTAAAATTTAGTTGAGTGCCAAGTTCAAGTTGCATAGACCTCCAAAGTGAAGATGTGAAAATTGGGTCCCTATATGATATAATCTTCTTCGAAATCCCATGTAGTTTTACTATTTGTTCCATATAAATACGTGCTATAGATGCAACATTATATGAAGATCTTATTGGAATAAAATGTGCAACTTTGGTTAACCTATCCACAACAACCATGATTGAATCATGCCGCCTAACTGACAAAGGTAAACCTATGATAAAATCTATGGATATGGTATCCCATTTCCATTCAGCTACACTGTGAGATTGAAGTAAACCAGCAAGATGCTGATGTTTAGCTTTCACCCTTTGGCATTCTAGACATCTAGTGACAAAATCAGCAATATCCCTTTTCATACCTGGCCAATAATAATGCTGTTTAAGATCAGCATTCATTTTCTTAACACCAGGATGTGCTGAATAGGATGCTTTATGAGCTTCAAACATAACCAAATTTCGTAGCTCTCCAACCTCAGGAACATAGATACCACCTCTATAGATCAGCAATCCATCAGTGCTGATTGAATAACCTTCAAATCTACCCTATAGCATGTTGCCACTATCAATAACAGCCTTCACATCTAAAAACCAAGGATCAGAAATTAAGTTTTGCAATATTTTCTCCTTCAAATCTACTGTGAGAGTTAAAGAAGAGAGTTCATGATGTCTTCTACTAAGTGCATTAGCCACCTTATTCTCTTTTCCTTGTACATATTTAACTTCAAAGTTATATTCACACAAAAATTCCATCCATCTGCATTGCCATGCATTCAGATTTGGTTGTGTGAAAATATATTGAAGACTTTTATGATCAGTACGTAACTCAAAATGTTTTCAAGGAGAAAATGTCACCATTTAGTCAACGCATGCATTACTATAGCAAGTTCCAAATCGTGAGTAGGATAGTTTAACTCATGATCCTTAAGTTTCCTAGATTCATAAGCTATCACCCTATCATCCTACATTAAAATTTCTCCTAATCCATCCAAAGAAGCATCTTCACACTTATCTGACCAGACAAATTTCTTATCTTTTCTCTGAAGAGAAATGATAGGATGTGCTATTTTCAAGAAATTAGCCACAAACCTTCGGTAATAACTAGCTAGACCCATAAAACTTCTCACTTCAGACATGTTATTAGGTACCGGCCACTCTATGATAGCTCTAATTTTAGTTGGATCCATAGCTATTTCGTCTCCCGTAATAATGTGTCCAAGGTAACTTATCTTAGATTTGAAAAAGTCACACTTTTTAGGATTAGCATACAGCTTATTCCTTTGGAGACATTCAAAAACTTGTCTCAAATGCTTTTCATGCTCCTCTAAGGAGTTAGAATAAACCAAAATTTCATCCAAAAAGACAACTACAAACTTATTGTAATGCCCCACCAAGGGATCCAAAGAATTTTACTAAGTTTGCCAAACAATTTTCTTTTTTAAACATGAAAGATAAAACCATTCATAACATTTGCGGAAGCAATAGCAACAATTCAAATGAAAATAAACATAACATAAATACATAATAGGATACATTCTTTAAAGATCTCTTAACGTTGTATCACATCTAAATTAACTATTCATCTAACATCCCATCCTTATGAAATAACAATGATACATCTAATGTACTTAAACAATATACAAGTGTCCTTTCATAATTATATTTTAGTTTAGCTCAATCATCCACTGTACATATCACAGGGTATGAAAAGCTTAAAAGAATAAACATCCAAGTAAATAAAGTACATCATCACCATCTAATATTAATCCATGATGCAATAACATAAATGAAACCACATATCATACATGATACATCATCACAAAAGATATAAACATCCATCACAAAAGATAACCATATATCACAAACATAAATAACTAAGTGCACGGTTCCTCCCAACCATAAATAGCATCATTAGACCATCGTGGATCCTAGCCATCCCTCCCTGCGTAACATTCCAAAGCACCAAAGAGATCATCAATATTAACATAGTAGGAATGTCACTCCTAAAACATCCTACTAACATGCAAAGTAAAGCAAATCATCAATTTAAGAAACATACCAGTAAATACATCCATCATAAGGTATATTATCTATCATAATGCTCCAAGAACATAATGAAGAATAAATACCAACCAAGGATACTCCAGCCACGGTGTCTCAGACGGATCTCAAATGATAAGAGTGAAAATACACTACCACCCGACCGCATGGAACCTAAGTGGTCCACTCCCACCATGCTAAGGAGATAATCTCAAGTCCCAAACAAGATATCAATTCATGAAGCACAAATCTCTATAAGTCTAGGAATCCTAAAAGTATACTAACCCAAAGGTTCCATCACACAAAATTGACATCTAATTCCCAGAGGCAAACAAAGACATGTAGGAAACCTACTCTGCAAGCAAGAAAGTTTCATCGCATTTATCACATACAAGTTACCCTAGCAGTTAGCTAAACTCCACGGGTCCATACTGATCTCATGCGGCCACTAGTATCCTCTCATACTGACAAGGCATACTACAGAATGCACGGTCGCAACCATGTGTTCTCACTACTCCCATCCTAGCCTGTACAAGCACTCAAGGCATGGGAAAAAACATAAAAAATTATCTTTTTTAGGTTAATTTAATCCCCATTTAGTGTGTAAATGTTATCACTTATTAACCAAACTTACAATGAGTCACCTTGGCAGCCACTTAGGGCCCCGACCCCCATTGCAAGCCACTTCCCGACGCTACAAGTAGATTACCTACCCTAAGCTCATGGAATCATAAATCTCAAAATCATAAAAGATAATCCATAATAAAATCATCAAATATGCATAAAAGCATCAAATAACCATAATAAGAATAATCAAATCTCCATGATAAGAATCATCAAATCTCCATGAGCATCTGAAAAAAGCATCCATAAAAAATCATGACCACAACAGTTCTCTATTGGCAACTAAAGGCATCACTGATAATCATAATAATCATTGGTTCTCAATAACCACAATATATCTCAAGATAAATCACAATATCCATTGGTTCTCAACAAGCAACCAAGAATATCTCAAAATCATACTAATCAAAGACTCCAAAATGGTTGAGTTAAACATGTCACAACATGACATCATCAAGAAATAAATCCGCATTTCAGTCCCATCATGGCGACTAGAAAGTAATCCAAGGATAACTGATCGAAGACTCAAAAATGATTAGCTCAAGCATCTCAGATATATATACATCTTAGCTTCGCACATGAAGGCTGAAGAACAAATACAAACATTTCATAGAGTGTATGATCACATAGCCATGGTTGGGCTTATAAAGATCAAGACCAAATAAGATCAACATGCCATCACATCTCATAACCCTCGAGCCTCTGGTAACAACCTAGGACTGGTCAACACTAGTCAACCCAAAACCCAAAACAAGAAGCATATAGAATACACGATGCAAAAACATGTTTTGGTTTACTAAATTCACATAGTTGAATAATGTGTAGGGGTTTCCAATTTTCTATTTGCAAGTATACTTCAAGTGTTTAAAGTTATCATTTGACCTACAAGTCAACCCATTTGTTCCCTGATAGCATTATTCTAAGAATAACTTAAGGATAAATATTTACTCATTAAATCATTTGCTTTATTCGCTAAGATCTATAGTACTAATTGATCAACTCTTCCTTAATGTTACTTCTATATTTCAACCTAATCAAAGGATCATTATTCATTCATAAAAGAACCAATTATCAATCTCCGATTAAGAAGATTATAACTTAATTAAAATGATCAATTTAATTTACCAATTAACATAGGTACATGATTCCATGACTTTTGTCATTTAATAGTTTTCAATTCAATATTACTACATCTCACCATTAAAACATCTAAGGTCATTATTCAAGTCATGAGAGTACGACTTATCAACTTCGATGTAAATACTTCACAACTTTGCTAGAGGAATCGATATTAGCATATCAATTAAAACACTATTACATAACTTGATTATTAATTAAATCTAATTAACTCTAATTAATTTAATTAATAATTACATATCCAAGGCAACATTCCAATTAATATCAGTTGACTAATAACTAACTATAATTTTGTAAGTTAAAAATCATCTATAATTTAGTACACAAATATTCATATTCATAGTTCAATAATAGTAACTTGCTAATATTTAATGACAAACTATATTGGAAATCTTATTAATAAATCTATAATGACCACATTCGTCATTCTTTCAACAATGTTTCCATTTTATTTTAATAATAACAAGTTATAGTAAATCCCCAATACCAAGTATTATTATCTCAAATAAGTTTCCCCTATGTACGATAATTCAATTAATTAATACTCCAAATTATTAACCAATTCAATTTGATTAATATCTTTTACAGTACTTCAATCATTAACTAATCTCCTCTAGATTAACTCTAATTGTATTAATTGATAACTATTTAAACTATTTACACTATTATTTATTAATAGTTTGTTAGCCCCAACAAATATTAATAAATAATAAACTCATCAAAACTATTATTAATCGATCTAGAGAACTTTACATAAGCTTCATTAGTTAACTTGTAATACCATTAAGGTATATCAATAATTTAATTAATAATATATAACGTATTAATAATACCATAGTAATTCAAATTATAACAATGTTATAATAGTGACTTCATGTCAATTAAATCTTAATCCATTATCATTAAAGTCTCTTCATTTAAAAATGTAATATAAAATTACCATCTCTAAATTATTTAATATATATTAAATAGTATTTAATATATATTACAAAAAGTCCACTATATAAACTATATTAAAAATCTCTTTTCTTTTAATTTTCTCTCATCCATTTACTTAGATTGACTAATAATTAATTACACTTCCTCTACTATTAATTAATCTTAATTAAATTTGATTTAATTAGATTAGATAATAAACCATATAAAACTAATGCATATTAATAAGATTCTAATGAGGGAAGATTTCAATAATATCTAAATTCATTCCATGCTTTGATATATTATTTTTGTGAAGTTTAAGCATAAAGAACTCTTAGTTATAGGAAATGGAGAAATATCTGTCCTTGAATAAAATAGTCTTAGTACGACGGCCATATCTCCCTAATGAACTATTGGATTGGGCTAAAATTGAAATATGTTGGAGAGGGCCAAGTTGTGCCAATTCTGACTAGAGCGATCGAATAAATTCGATCCTGATAAAAAGTTATGAATAAATGAGTTCGGGTCTATCTAAGGGGCAGCGACAGGACAATTAAAAAAAATATTCTTAAAAGGTAATTGTTCTCTAAATTTATCCAATAATTTCACTAATGGATTTGGCCATAAATCTTGAAACCATTTTCAAATCTATTTCAATTTGATTCTAATTCGAACCCAAACCCGTTTCTCTTTTTTTTTTAAATCCATGCATATAAAATTCTCAAATAAATTTAATTGCCCAAATTGAAAATGCATACAATAAAAATATGAAATTCCTCAGAAGACATATGGAAGACATGAGGAAGACAAGAATGCATGATGCAGAAATAGCATAAGAAAAATCACAAGAATCTACCCAGATTCTGATGCTAATTCGCTCTTCCTCAGAAAACTCGCAGAGCAAGCTCCCTTCTTCAGAGTTCTTGAGTCCTCCAATGCTCCAATTGCTCTCCACCCCCTCCCTAAGTTTCTATGAATGCCTGAATATAAAGAGCTCTGAAGAAACTTTTGGATTGCTTCTTGAAACCACTGAAAGGTGTCACCAACTAAGCATGGGTCTTTTTCAACCTTTTTGATGAGTCATAGAGTTGTAGACACCTTGTGCTTAATTGATGCACTAACCCCCATGTTGTTGACACATGTTAATTCCTATGCAAGCTTATAACTCCAATTTACTTTCTAAATAATCTCTATTTAAATTTTATAACTTTCATTTTAATTTTTATAACTTTTATTATTATTATTTTATTTATTACTTTATTATTATTTTATAATTATTATTAATTTTAATTTCTAGTTTTCTTTTATTTAATTCCTTTTCCCCAATAATTCACATTTAATTAATTACAATCAAAATATCAAAGATCATGATATTTTATTATTTTTCTCAAATAAATAATTTATTAATTAAATCTATTTATTAAGACTTAATTAATAGAAAATTCACCATAGACCTCCAAGATAAAATATGAAAACCCATCATAGAACAAATCATACAAAATAAATCTAAAGGGTTAAAAATCATGAAATATGTCATCTGACACATTCGGTGGGTATTCAACTCGGATACTTGTCCTAATTTTCCAATTAGGACAAATGGCTCAAAGGGTTGGGATTTGGACTTGAGAATTTATCTCCCCTCTTTTATCATTGAGAAAATGTGATAGGGTACGCTCATCCTGGCAATTCAGGGAAGTCAATACCCGGTACCTGCAACCTGCATAAAAACCATGCATATACAAACACAATATATACTAAACTAAACAGACAATGGTAGGAAGTGGTGCATCGTGTAGATCCCGACTAGCAGGTGACTATGACTCCCTTCCTTAACCACATCAAACACGCCATACAAAAGAAAACACGCAAGGCAAACACACACACCATACACATGCAAGTATGAGATAAGTATCCATAAGAAAGCACATATGATAATAAATCATCTTACTAATCATCATTAATAATTGAAAGCAATGTAATAATCATCAACAATAATTGTGAACACTAAAAATAATCATCATAAATACATGAAATGTAGAGTCTAAGTAATCTCATCACATAATAAACTGAATCCATAGCACAATATCTGATAATCTCAAAAGAATGCTGCTAACCAACAACATAAAACTAGTTCTAAAAGAGTTCAGCAATGATAACAAAATGCGAACTAGGGGCAGGCACTACACTTATCAAGGAAGGTTCTCAAAACTCCCTGTATCAGACTCATAAATATTGATGGCGCATTTGTCAATCTGAAAGGTACAACTATGAATTCATAATGCCCATACCTAGTTAAAAATGTTGTTTAATGAATATCGGCCTCTAGAATTCTAAGCTGATGATACCCAGATTTAAGATCAATTTTAGAGAATACCTTAGCACCCTTAACTTGATCAAATAAATCATCAATTCTAGGTAACGGATACCTATTCTTGATAGTAACTTTATTCAACTTTCTGTAATCGATACACAGTCTAAGAGATCCATCTTTCTTCTTAACGAAGATAACAGGTGCTCCCCAAGGAGAACCACTAGGTCTAATCAACCCTTTCTCAAGAAGTTCTTCAAGTTGAACTTTGAGTTCCACTAATTCTTGTGCTATCATACAATACAAAGTCTTAGAAATAGGTTCAGTTCTAGGCACAAGATCAATCCTAAAATTGATTTCCCTCTTGGGTGGAATACCCAGAATTTCCATTACAAAGATATCAGAAAATTCCTTTAACAAAGGATGATCTAAATTGGTTTTCTTTACCGTAGGTTATGAAAAATCATTTACAGAAACAACAATAGCTTGCAGCCCTTCCTAAAACACCTTTGAAGTTGTTCAGCAGAAATAATTCTAATAAAAATAGGCCTTTTAATACCTACTATGATTTTACTTGCCCCAACATCATCAATGCATTCAATAATCTTTTTGCTACAATCAATTATAGCTTGATGTTGATCCAACCAGTCCATTCCTAGAATTACATCATAGGTTCCTAAAGGAATAACTCTGAGGTTCGCTATAGTGGTAAATGGGTTAAGATGAATCTCACAATCTACCGCAATCAGCCCAATTTCTACCTTAGATCCAGAAGCTAACTCAACTTGCCATGCCATCTCAGCCTTTCTCACAAGAATACTACAATATTTAACCAAATTGGTAGAAATGAAAGAATTAGTGGCACCTGAGTCAAATAAAATGGAAATTTTTGTACCTTGAAAAGTACCTTTAGCCTCGATAATCGTGTTCTGATGTTCTGCTTGGTTATGATCCATAGTAGCAAAAATACGATGGTTCATGCCAAAATCACCAATAGTAGACTCATAACCTGATGCTCTTGGCTTACCCTGATTATTTCCTTTTAGAGGAGAATTCCACTGTAAATGACCCAGCTGCCCAGAATGCCAACATTCTGTTCCTCTTTTGGAACTCTTATCCTGTGAGGAATTTGCTTGTGGTGGTGCAAAACTCTATTTCACACTTTCAGCAGACTTAATGGATTTAGGTAGTTCAGGGACCTTAAACCCCTTGTCTGATTTGGTAAACTTATTGAACTTCCTCTTTTGGGATTTACTACCATAGCCACTAGGTGCTGCCTTAGAATCATCCCTGAAGGATTTCTGATTTTTACTACTACTAGGAATAGATGGGTTAACAACACTCTTGGTTGAAAAACCAGATTTCATTTCAGTAAGCTTAGCCTGATTAGTAGCTTCCTTAATAGATTTAGGTTTGAAAGTTCTCACTTCCTCACCAATCCTAGGATTTAAACCCTAGATAAAGTGCTGCACTAAAGGTTTATCACCTTCATTCCAACCAAAATACTTCTTAAGCTGAAAGAATTTTCTTTCGTACATTTCCATTGTAGAGTTTCCTTGAGAAATTTTAAAGAATTCCTCAGACCTGGTTTGCTGCCAGTACTCAGACATAAACCTTTCCCGAAACCTTTCAATGAATAATTCCCAAGTGACTTGAGAAATATGTAGTCCAAGGTGCTCTAACTCCATACTCCACCAAATTGATGCAAAAGACCTTAATTGCATTGCAGTCTAGAAAAATTTCACATTAGTGTGATAATCATGCAGAATAAAACATATTTTGATGTTTTGAAGCCAAGCTTTAGCTTCATTACCAGCTTCAGTTCCATTAAAATATGGACCTTTGAGCTTAGATATGTCTTTCTACTGGGTCCTGATAATAGGATCTTCTACAATAGCCTGATTTGCAAATTCTGAACATTTGCTCCCCCACCAGGAATGTTATTCCTAGCTTCAATCCCATCCAAATGTCCAAGAATCTGCTGAAGAACTTCAGCTTGGAAACCCCCTTGCTCCTCATCATGAGGAATTTTATCATCAAGCATTTCTTGATGAACCTGACCCCTTCCTAGGCCACGACCTCTACCTTGGCCATGACTATGGCCTCTACGTCCACCTCTACCTCAGCTTGCTTCGCATCAACATTAGGGATACCTCGTCCCCATGCTCCTCATGTAACAGGAGGCATACTATAATTCTTATAAAAGAGATTTGATTAAAATCTCATAAGAAGCATAATGAAACCCCTAATAAAACCTATCAAGTCCCGAGTGTTTAAACCAGGCTCTGATACCAAATGTAATACCCTAACCAACACATAACCATAAATATAACCCAACAACTTAAAATTAAACATACATAAGAGATTAAAAAAAATTTCTTTTATAACAATTTCCATTACCAAATAACCTTATACAACAAGTATGGTAATGAACTCATAATCAGCAATGTAACATTACTATTTATTACATCTGAGTATATTATATATTTATACTCTCTTATTAGAAATACAACGTCTTTTGAATTATATTAAAGTTAAACACTGAATCTGAATATTAATTAGCCAATTTTCTTCTAGGTTCGTAATCAAACATATCTTGAACCTAGAATCAAATCAGCACAACCACAACACACAAAATAGGGCTTAGATCACAAGTTAAATCAATAAAACCTCTAGTAAACCTGCACGTTAGATTTAATAACAAAACTATAATCATTAAATCCAAATAATAGATGTACTGTAAATACAATTTTCTTTTCACGCAGATATGCAAAAATAAACTCACATAGAATATGACAAAGTAATGATCCAGTAGTCTATGGGTGTCAACATAAGAATCTATGTTTAGCCACTCGTAGAACTCAATATGTCAGGTGAAACCATAATGTTCTTATCTTATTATATGATTCCCAACCCATGAAATTTTAAATATTGCCACTTGATTAACTAACTATCATAAACTTTCCCATAAGGATCTAGACTAGTGTCGGAGGGCATTCGGCAACGTAATTCTATCACCACAAGTTACTCGTTTTATGACAGCCACCCAATCTAAAGGATCACACTTGCATAATCTAACAGACACATAATTCTAGTTATTCTAACTGGAAGAAAATGTAAATTCATTTTCCAATTCCAACAATACATTTATTTCATTTGCTCCAATTAAAAAATTGAATCAACAACAGAAATATCATATAAAACCAAATGAAACCATGGTTGTATCGTTTCACAATACGTATACCAAAAACAATCTTGACCCTTTACTTTTCACAAACATCCAACTTTCAAACTACATTCCCATTATATTAACTAATAGTAAAGAATTGACTATTCTAGGCTTCACTGTACTTTTATTTCTTTTTAACAATACCAATAAAATATTGCTACAAACTGACATCAGACTGAAAATTAAATCAATTTCCATTTCCAAAACCAGAAATCATTGTAATTCAATTTATAATTATAAATTTAAATTCTAACAATCTATACACAAGAAATTACATATACATTGATACATATAAATAAATACACACACACACACACACACACACACACACACACACACACACACACACATATATATATATATGTACCAGGTATATATATATATATATATCTGTGTGTACTTAATTACATATACCAATATACACATAAATTAATTTATGAATTTAAAGTCAGAATTATAATTAATAAATAAACTTTTCTATTTGTATATCAAATAACTTGCTGTTACCCAATATCAACAATTTCCAATTCATAACATCACCTTTCAGTTTTAAATTTGCGACACACACACAGTGCCTCTAAGACTAATATAATTCACCTTCCAAAAACTATTTTACAAATGCCTCTTTCCATTCTAGAAATAACATAACTTAAAGTTACAAATTTTGACTGAATCTTCATGCAATTAAAATATCATGCAAGATCAAAGTATCGACTGATCTATTGATTACTTCCAACTCTAATAATAATAATATTTATGTTGAGAGACGATAATAACCGTTTTAAAAAAAATTAAAAAATCCCAACTGTTGATATCATAATCATGCCTAAATTCACAACATAGTTATGTAAAAACTACTGCCAAATGCCAATATGGCTGTATAGCTCTATTTGCCTAAAACCCACGACTTAAACATAATGAAATTTCAAACCCTAATCTCATCGACCATTTGTTTAAATATCAATGTTACTCATACCCTACTAACCATTAACAATATAGCTCACTCCCATTAACACATTTATGCCCTTGGTTCATGAACATAGCTTTAAAGACTACGTACTTGTAATCATAGCTGAGACGCACACAACTTAGAAGTATTGTACACAAAGATATCACCTTCTACCTAAACAAATACAAACACAAAATTTTGAAAACATACAGAACTCGACTTTTCAACAGCTATCAAAACCATGCTATTTTCCATCCACATGCAGACTTGCTATCGTAGGCATGTTTGGGTAAAACCCAAATAATAAAAAACAAAACCTCGTATAACAACTTCCACATTTCTCATTTCATGCAAATGTAACTATGTAAAAAAAAATAGAGTTAACCTTGCACCCAAAGCCATACTCTTCATAGACCCTTTTCTTAAATGTCAAACACACTTCATGTAATCCAGTAAACATATACATCACATAACATACAATGAAACTCGTATTCAACAGTGTTAACAAAACAAAATTTCCATACCCACACTCAAGTATGAGCGCATACAGAACCTAGCAACATTAAAATTTGTCGAAGCCTACATGTAACCATGCTTGGTTATCTATATTAACTAGTAAATAAAACTTAAACATTCTAACATTCTTAATCCCTTACACCCAAATCTGGGTTTAACCACTTACAATTTAAATTTACAAAACTTCACAAATCTGATGAAACATAACTAAAACTATAGGAAAGAGTCAAGAAAAGCCCCCTGCCTGTAAGTGTGAATCAATGCTCACAAGAATATGCCTGTAAAGCCTTCTACCACAACTCTTAGACCACGCTTCCAACTTTTATGCCAATTTCCAAAGACACCAAGAAACTTTCTCAATGGCAAAGACTGAGAAAAACAACCATGGGGCAACAGAAGAATGAAAATGACGAAATTATGAGGACTTAAAGAACAAAGAGGAATCGAACACTCGTCCATGATTAACAATTCCCTCAATTTAGCACCGAGAAACCCGTTCCACAAAGATTTCACATTTACCATCAGGAGATCACCGATAACAGACTGAAATCAAAATGCAACCAACAACCATCAAAAATGACAGATTAACCATGCAATAAAATGCTCATAACTATGAGCTTAACCCAATACCCCATTTCCATAGCACTCTTTGACACTTGTCAAAGATAGTACTAGCTTGCGGCTCGAAAAACTTGCCAGCATTTAAAACCCACTATCTTGTCCACCATGCCCAGTCCAAGACATGCCATGTTCGAATATGCATAGATATCTTAGGTTTTGCTTCTAGTTTAGGTTAGACTTAGTTGGATACCATGTGATAGGATAGTTTAGGTATTAACTTTAGATAGTTTAGATTTATATTAACATTAAAATTAACACAAGATAATATTAGTATTAACATCAATATCTATATTAATAGTAATACTAATTAATATTAATATCAATATTAATATTAACATTAATACTTGTTAATATTAATCCCACTAACACACAAACTCTGCCAAATGACAAGTATATATATATAAACACATGCACACAAATATAAAAACAACTATATATATATACATAATTATTTTATACTAATACACTTATATTCATATACATATATATATTTATACATTGTTATATATATATATATTCTTAAATTTGATAAACAAAAATTCAAGGTGCTATTAAAATTTACTGTCACCCCAAATGCACGTTTGAAAATATGAATAAGACCAATAATAAAACTAAAACCATTCATCATTGATTTATAAAATTGATTCCTGAATCTAGATTGATTCAGATGACAAATTTCTGAAAATTACATAAAACATCTGATTTGAGAATTAGATTTTGAGAAATCTTTGAATTCTCGAAGAGTTCACATAATAATGCCAGAATTAAACTAATTTAAACACGTATCAAACCATTCAAAAGAGTAAGCTAATCACAAAATTCCAAGGTGACAAAAATAGAACTGTCAGGGCCATGACACTTGGTCTAGAGGGAAGGAGAAGACTACTTCTTAAACTTCTTGAATGGTAAAAGGGGAGAAGAGCTTAGAATTCTCCATGGGGGACACCATTATAGGAATATGATGAATGAAATCCTCAACTTGTGAAGGCTGTGGCATTGGATGCTCTATTGGTGCAAGAAGATTCTTAAAAAATTTGACACGTTCATCTCTAATTTGTTGAGCATTAGTTAAATTTTTTCGCTAATTTGAGTCCATAATTTGAAAAATTGACTAAGTAGCTCATTTTTCTTGAGCAAAAGCATGAAATTTTTTTTTGTTTTTGTCTCCTTGTTGTAACCAAATTTCCCTAGACTTTTGTCTCCAATATTCTTCCTCCCTATTACATAATTCCTCCTATTCATGCTAAAGCTCTTTTCTCTTAACATAAGTGTCACTATTCATCCCAAACTGAATTATGGAGCAATGAATTTCCTCCAACTGCTTCTTGACAATCTCTTTTTTCTTGAAACCATTCTTAAAAACTTGTTGGTTCCAAATTTTGATCTATGTTTTGACATGCTTCAATTTATTGGTAAATTGATGCATTTTAGACCCCAAAACAAAAGGAGCACTAATCCACCATTATTTTAAAAGTGCAAGAAAGTGTGGATGGTGCAACCACATGCTTTCAAATTTAAAAGATGACTTATGTTGAGTATGATCTACAGATGCTGATTGATCAATGTTTATGGAAGTTGGAAAGTGATTAGATTCTGTTGAAGACAATATCTCTAAGTGAAAACAAAAATTATGTAATTTCCATACATTAGAGATAAGGAATTTGTCCAATCTAGCTACAATTTGTGCAAAACCAGATCTCCTATTTGTCCACGTAAATTTTTTGTTAGAAGGTTGCATATCCATTAAATCATTATTCTCAACAAATTGAGTAAAATCCTGAATGGTTTTAATGGATGGGAAATTGCCACCAACTTTCTCATTTTGATTCAAAGATCGCATTGAAGTCACTCCCAAGGATAATAAGATGAAAGTTTTGGAACTGAATTAACATTGCTATATTTTCCTAGAATTTCAACTTGTCTTGAGTAGGGGTAGGACCATAAACATTAATCAAGGTAAAAGAAACATTGAAATCCAACACCTATAACATTTTCCAATTTTCTTGTTGTTGAATAAGGTGACCCTGAATTATTAATGGATTCCATAAGACAACAAGGCCACCAAAAGCTCCAATATTGGGAGAATGAACCAAGGACCACCTTGGCCATTTGGCCACAGTCTTTTGAAATGTATCTTGTGATAGCTTTGTTTCTTATAGCAACACAATATCAACTTTTGTGGATTCAATAAACTAGTGAATCCTACTTCTCTTGTCAGAGGCATTCACTAGTAAAGTTAGCCCTAAATTTCAATGAGAAAAGGTCAAAATTCTAACCATAATTGGTTGAATAGATGACTAAACCTGTCTCAATCTTTTTACGTCAATTTTTTGTCATAGTAACTATGTGTCAAAATTTTGACTCAAAAGAGGTTGACTTACTGATGCGAGTTTCATCAATTTCCTTAGTCTAGCCTGAACTCTTATTTCCTCATTTGTGTCCATTGCTTGTCAAAATTTTGACATACACACCTTGAGTTTTTTGATAGTAAAGCTAAACATTTGATGGCAAAAAAAGACTAACCATCATCAAAATTGTGACCAAGATCCCTTTCAACTTTCATCGAAATTGTGACCAAGACCCCTTAATTTTCTATGGTGGCACCATACATTCGATGGAAAATGGATGACATGTTGGTTGAAATTTAGACCAACGCTTGGTAGAAATTTACATGAGCTATGCCAATTATTGGAAAAGGTTTGCTCTCATAAGAGCCTTCTAAACTACACAAAATCGGATTCTAAAGCATAATTTCTCAGTGTGAGACTCAGAGTATCATGGAAATTTCTACCTCTACACCATTGTTTCATTCATATCACATTATTTATTTCATACAAAAAAATGGGAAGGAGGAAGAAATGTGCATGATATCTAGAGTCTCCATTGAGAAATTGTGCTTTAGAATCAAATTTTGTGTAATTTAAAAGGCTCTTGTGAGAGCAAAGCCTTTGCAATAATTGGCACAACCCATCTAAATTTCTGTTCTTGAGGCACTATTGCTTGTGAAGATTATAGGGAAAAATAAAATTAGGAAAGAATTATTTATCAAGAATGAGAGCCAATAACACTAACTAATATTTATTTTTCAAATAGATAAACATGACAAAAAAACTTACAGTCCCAATCACATCATCATAAGAGCGCATATATAACTATAACCCTTTATTTGGCTACTTGTTGATCAATTCCTTGGCAAGAGCATCTAGGACATAATATTAAAATGCAATCAATCACTAAGCCTATTTCTAGAAATTGAACTATATTATAGAAACAAAAATTGCCTTAAAATTGACACCTCACTAGTTGTAGTTCATTTGCATCCGTAATGGCTTCACAAAAGTTGAAAGCTTACCATTTGTCAAGAATGCAAAAGGCACTCATAGTTCACTTGCATCAATAAAAGTAAAGTTATTTCAATGTTCAAAAAATGTGAAACTTCCACTTAATAGCTAGAAAAGCCATAATTCCTCAGTATACATCATCTTTGATGGAATGTTCATAAGTGAATGATTTTCTCTAAAAGCTCAAACTCATGCATAAAGAAGCACCATATATATATATATATATATATATATATATATATATATATATATATAGCTTACAAGACTAATATATGGAAAGGAGAATGGTGAGGGCAAGAGACTATCATCAATATTGATCGTGGAGTTACAAATAGGTAAGTGATAAACATAAAAAGGTAGTACAAGGCACCATTTTCCATGTTCTAATATGATGAACTACCTTGGAGCTGGTTCTAAACCATGATTTCTTAATGTTGGATTTGATCCAACAGTACCATTATCTGGAGGAGGTCCCACACCCCACTTTCCTACTGATTCTAAAGGCTCAATGACATAAACTCCTCCATCAATCATTCCAAGAGCAAACTAATTTGAGTCAGATGGATGTGATGCAATTACTACAGGATAGGTACTACATGAATAATCAAAGGATGCATTTTGAGTTGAATCATAAAATAAAAGAAGGCTATCACATGAATATACCACACTTGAAATGAGAGTAGATAGAGAATCATGAGGTGTCCACTGTAGTACAAAAAAATGTGATATCATTTTACACTCATATAGAGAAGGTAGCTTATATGATTATCACTTACTAAATTTTAATTCTAATTTGCTGACAAAGACTTACGTTATGCAAATGGTCAAACTTAGAAGCATCATAAATAACAAGCTGTCTCTTGTGAACAACCAACAAGTGAACTTTATCATTATGGAATTGTACTCTTGTATCCCCAACTAGTGGTGATGATCTTCTTATCTGCACTTGTAAAAAAATTGACTTTTGCTTCTCCCATCTATCAATGCTCCAAAAACAAAGCTACTAGAACATGAGCCAAACATTTAGTAATTTGAATCTATAAACATGTGAATGTACGAAATGAGATGGCAATGGATATGCAAAATGAAGACAAACCTAGGCATTGGCCTCAAAAGATATCAATACATTCAAAGTGTGTGAAACTACCAAGCTTGTAATTTTCATTTCGTGGCATTTAAGCTTCATTTTTACCTGGTTAGTTTAAACAAGTTTTGAAAAGACACAACTTAGAATGTCATCATATTGAATGACCCCAAATACTCTTCCCATAAAATAAACACCAAAACAAAATGAATAGAATGAGGATAGTTCACTTTGATCATGTATAACATTTTTGCATCAACTTTGCAATTCATATTTTAGAATCTATAATCTAGACAGTGTATTAGTGAAAAAGAGAATTTCCATGATGCATCATTATTATAGTGAGCTTGAAAAGAAACAAAAAGTCATGCTAGATCATAAATATAATTTTAGAGATACCTGCAATCAAGTCTACAAGCTTTCCAATTTAAGATACAAATTAAGACTTTTTCATACGAGTGTGGTCAAGTTTATAATGGATTGGACAAGATAATGAGCTAGAAAAGAGAAAAGTTATGATGATACATAAAGCTATGATTTCTAATTTTGAGTTTATAAAAATACACAATCAACTCAAAAAATGAAAATTTAGAGTGAATAAAGATTCTGTTTATAAGTAGTTTACTTAGTGTAAAATTTTTTTCTCAGAATTTAATGAATTTCAAAGATTTTGATATGAGTTCATAAATCTCTTTTCCATCAATATTTATGAGTTATTAACAAGACATTATGGCAATGGTGCATATCCATTATCTATTATGATCAAGATAGGAAGTTAGAGAACACAAAGGTTGTGATGGTAGATCATAGAACATGATCTAAAATATTGATAGGAAAAAAATGATAAAATTAACCAAATCTAAAAATAAATTAGGTAGTCTTACTTTCTTGGTCTATAATAAATATTTTCAAAGAGTTCAAACACCCATCAATATAATGAATTAAAAAAATAATAATAATCCTAATGATGGATTGTAAGAATGTGGATCATACTCTATAATGCATTATTGAAACAATGATCTAGAAAAGAAAAGGTGATAATGGATCATAGAAAATGTTGACATGCAAGGAAGGAGGAGTCTGATATCATATATATCTCCTAAAGAAGTGACTATGACTACCTCCCCTCATCCAAAAGTCACACCAAATAAAATAAGCATACATATATGTACATAAGCATAATCTTTTAGTTGGGTTGGCTTAACACCAAATCATACTTATTCATAAGCAATGTGTTCAAGTGTGATATTGAATTAGAACTCTAAGAAACATATAAAGCATGATCCAAGGTATTGAAAACATGATATTGAATAAATATGAATCAAGGTACACTTTTAATGATGCATTTAAACAAGATACTATGATCAATGTACGATGCAAAATAAGTTCTAAGCATCATGAGAAATCCCAACTAGTACATTAAGGATAGAGATACTTTTAACTGTTAATAATTCAATTGGTGCATTAATTAAATCAAGACCCTATAGAACCTTTTAGGAACTTTTCAAGTAGATAGATTTCATATAGATTGAAATTCTTAAAGCTAAACATGTGTTATTTGTTAAGATAGATCTTATATTCCAAAATGTCCCAAATTACTATACTAATACAGGGGTATTATAGGTCATTCTACATTTCCTCGCATTCTAGTTGACATTAGCATCTCCAATCCTCTCCTTTGGGAGCAAGTTCTCATTGTAGGGGATAGGTCATGGGCTCAACTGCTAGATTATGATGACCTTCCCTTTTGGAGTCATCAATGCTTCTCCATAGGATATTTGGTTATAGATTATCTTTTTCCATGTCAAAGACGCATTGTCACTTTTTGGAGGGACACAAACAATAATTATTTGACTATTTGTGCATCTAACTCTTCCTCTAATGACTCTCCATAGGGTAATGATGACTCCTCCCAATGTTATGGTTCTATTGAACTAGCCTTTTGTGGCCTAATGGATTCAACCCCACCTCTTGTTGTTGATGTGGTCCACTCTAGCCATGTGCAATGTTCTCTAAATGTTGTTGCTCCTGATTCACATCAAGGCTTGACTGTTGAGATAAAACATTGTCAGTATCTAGAAATTATTGTTGTTGATTCTCTCTCAAAATGGGCTCTTCCACATTCCTCTTGTAGTTGGGACCCTACTTGTTGGAAATATTCAAGATATGATATGTTACTGAGAGGGAGGGGTGAATCAATAACATCAACACTTTTAAAACAATTCAACACTTTAACCATATATATACTATTCTCAATTCATTCATTTAATCTACTGCATATATGAGAGAGAACAAACATTTATAACACATGTACATAGTGATTTGGTAGCCTAGAAACCTTCCAAATAGAAAGTAAAACTGGGGTGGGGATGATACCCACAAAACTTCATTACTGCAGTATGAAGTTGGCCTGTTAAGGCTTACATTGACCACTTCTAGTGATCTGCCCTATTAGGAGCAAAAAGGACTACTAGGTCCACCTTGTTAGAGGATTTACAACCATACACTAAAGTATGCACTCCATTAGGAGATTTATACAAAGATTATTAAGTCTACCTTGTTAAAGGATTTACAAAACTGATTCACCTATTAGGATGAAATAGTGGATCTACTTACAAACTTGATTTTCTAATTAGATCCTTGAAGTATAGATCACCTCTTGTGACTGATGAATCTTTTCTACTCCTTGTAGACCTTGCTAAATATTCTGCTCTTCTATTGATTCATATTTACACTTCAAAAAATTACATGCCTCTATTAGTACTCTCATCCATTCATTGTAAGTGATATAATACACACACACACACACACACACACACACACACACATATATATATATCATTGCAATAATTACAATTGCAAGGTCAGCTAAAACACAAGTGAAAAAAACATTACTAAGTTGGCCAAACAGTAGAAAACTCGGGTTCACTGAACTGACTCAATGACCTTCTGATACTTGGCGTCCACTACATTACTCGACATTGTCATGCACTCGGTAGAAGTAAAGGCTTAGTCCATACTAATCACTTGAGGTTGTTCTAAACTCGATAACCATTAGAGACTTGCTAGATATAGTATCACTAGGTAAAAATTGAATCCTTTGTTTACCTTGCTTTCACTCGGTAGACACTACACTTTCATTACTCGATAAACACTGCACTTCCATCAATCGGTAAACACTACACTTTCGTTACTCAATAAACACTGCACTTCCATCACTCGCTAAAATTTTTGCTTCCATCACTCGATAAACACTGCACTTTCATTACTCGGTAAATATTGCGCTTCCATCACTCAGTAAACATTGTGAAGCTCGGTGAACACTAGAATGCTCTATGTAAACTACAAAGCTTGGTATGAACTACTTAAGTGATGAACTAATAAGGTAACCATTGAATGCTCGGTATACACTATAGATGCTTGGTGTAAACTATGAAGCTCAGTGAGTGTAGGAAACTGAGTGCTGAGCTCGGTAGCTATACTGATATAGATAAGTGTTATCACTAATGGAAATAATAACTTAATGCCAACAATCTCCCCCTTTGGCATTAGTGAAAAAACACTTATAATCCAAAACATATGTACATTACTTGACTCAATGAATTTTGGTTTTTCAAAATTGATCTTTGTAGAACTGCTGCATATACATTTCTATATACCTTCTTGATGACTTATAATGTATATAAAATGATACTTATGTACACATGCTAATTATAATGAATGCTAACTCCCCCTATCACTTATAGGGATAATTCTCCTCATTTATTATGTTGAAACTCTAAATCTCTCCCCCTTTTTGACAATAATGCCAAAGGATTGCATATATACAATTTATATGGCTACACCAAAGTGAGATAAAAATTCTTGATGTACCTTAAGGATGGTTGCAAAAGTTATATCCCAAGTTTGCTGCAAAATTTGATAGGTGGAGAGAGTACTATCATACTCGGTAAAGTACCCATAGTAGAATCTAAGCTAATTGGAGTGGAAGTGGATACAGATGATGCTAATGGAAACAAAACTATAGAACTTACTAGAATTGATGGAGACAAAATTGTGGAACTTACTAGTACATTCACTAATGGTAAAGGAACTAAGGAGGCTAGCTCGGTAGCTGAAGAAGTGATAGATAGCTAGGTAGATGAAGTGCTTGGCATATTTGTTTCAAATACTTGGATCTGGGAGGTGGCTGGTGAAGATTGAGCAATTGATATGGCAATTGTGCTCACAATCTTGCTTGCAAAAGTTGTCTCCATAGTGGATGTAATAGTCTTTGGTGGAGAGTGAGGAAGGGATGCAATCACTTCTATAATTTTAATTAGATCCTCTTCATCTTTTCTTTCCTCATGTGCTTCTTCCTCCTTTTCTTCTTCCTCTTTTTCCTTCATTAGTGCATGTAGCTCTCCTAGAGTAACTGTTATGGATAGAGTGCTATCAAAATCATCACTATCACTGCTATCATCATCCTTGATTTCAACAGGGTCGGCATTAGGCTTTTGCAGATGATAGATGTTCTTCCACATTTTTTTTGCATCATTTACAACATGCTCAATGTCTTTAATTAAAATCAAACATGTGTGAAATCTAATCATCATTTTACCTTCATGTTTCTTCATAGCTGCCTTAATATCTGGACTAGTGAGACTCAGTAGAAGATTCCTCAGGGAAGCTCATATATGTCTTTGGCCATTTGGGTGGTTGACTCCCATCTTGGTTGCAATCTCTCCAACAACTCTTTGGAGATTTGAGGGGTGAGCTAGTTTGGGGAGTATTTCCATTTATCCATCTTATTGAGTACCAGTTCCTTAATCTGCATTTTCTCAGCATCAGTTCTTGTTTCAAATTTCAATGCCTTGAAGTTTGTGATGCCAGCTCCCTCCTCCAATTTTTTAAGCCTTTCTTCAAATGTGAGTGGAGGCCTGACAAGTATAGGTTCCTTCTTGCCTTTTTTGGTTCTTCTAGAGAATACTGCAGTAGGCTTCTTCCTAGGTTTGGTAATTATTACCTTACCTTTCTTCTTTGGCCGTTCCTCTTTAGATTCATGTTCTTCTTTTTCTTCACCTCCTTCTTCTTCTTCATCATCTTCTTCATCTTCACCTTTTCCTTCTGTAAGCATAAGAGGTCCGGTAGCAGTTTTCAACTTAGCTATCTTCCTCTTGCCTTTACTTATAGCCTGGGGTAGCTTGATTTCAAGCTCAATTCTGGCCTTTGCCTCATCATATGTTCCAAAAATTTGTTGCTTTGGGTCTACTAGCTCATTCACCAGTGCTTAAATAATGTCCCTAGCCTCATCAATATTACCCTCATAAGGAAGAGGTTTCACCAATGCAACTCAGGGTCTAACTGCCTGAATGTATACTTTATCACAATCAACCATAAAGCATACATCATCTTTGTAGTCTTCAACCAATTTTAGTGGAATTCAAAACCTACTATTTATCCTTTCCTTGAAATCTTCAAAATAATTATCAATGATGCTATCAAAATTTTCACCCATTTCTGCTACAAACTCATTAATCTGATAACGAATGGGAATATCTTTTCTCCACACTACAGTTCCTTTAGATGGAAATAATTTTTGAATATAGAAGAATAAACAAGTCAATAGAGAACCAAATTTACAAGGATTGTTCTTTGAATTCCTTATACTACCCATGTTCTTGTTTAATTGTTTCAATAGTAATTTCGATAGTTCAAATTCAAGGTTCTTCTTTACCATTTTGAAGGCCAAATCCATAGCCTAACAAGGTACATTATTTAGTCGACTAGAGCTATAGATTTTTTGGGCAATGAAATTAGTGCCAAATCTTAGTTCAACATCTCATACAGTGCTAACCTTCAAATCTCTATCATCCCAGCCAGCTAGGGTTTGCTTCTATAACTTATCCCATCCTAGGGTTTTGTTAACCTTCACTTTGTTGAGCATAGGGAGACCCGTGATTTTGTGAATCATCTTCTTTGTGATTAACACTAGATGCTCTAACAATAGTTGCTGATTGTGCACCCGACTCAAAATATATCTAATCCACTTGGTTTGGAAGCTTCTTGGCATATGCAAGATATCAGTCAAGCCTCTAGTTTCAAGATGCTTATGTTCAGGTTTCAAAGAGCCATCAACACTCATTTCTCCTAAAGCATTGTCCATCTCTAGGTTTCCAATCTCTTGAATAGAACATTTAAAATGTGTACAAATATCATTTATAAGGAGTACCTTTGGTGGAATTTGAGATTGAGCACCATTAGGGTCAAGTGATTCTACAATGGCCAGAATAATTTTGAAGTTGGGCACTTTCCATTCTGTACCCTTTACCAGCATCTCTGAACCCTTCTTTGCCTTGGTGTCGTTGCTGCTCCCAGATGCCATTGATGTTTGGTAAAAGATAGAAATTTTTCAAAAAAATATTTTGCTAGAAAATCACTTGGAATCACTCGAAATTTCTTGAATTTCATTTGAAAATTTCTTAGCTCTGAAATTGGGGTGAAGAATGAAATCAAATTCTGCTCTTTTGATGAAAATTTTGTCATTAATGCTTGGTACGAAGGTAGATGAGATGACATAGTTCTTGGCAGGCTTTCATTGACTTGCTTGGTAGAAGCTTGCAACTCGGTGATTGAACAAAATTTTTGTTACTCCTGACCTAGCTTGGTAAGGTCTTTAACCAACTTTCCTCGGTAGATGCAACTTAGCAAAAGATACACTTTCTTTGATCTTTGTGTATCTAGAATACTGATTTGATCATTTTTCTTTCTTTTATTTTGGAACTACTTGAGATATTACTAGAAGATGTAGTTCCATATCCTTATTTATGGATCTAACTGGAGATGGTCGAGTCACCCATTTCTTGAGTGACATTGCCATCATTTGAACTATTTTGCTCGGTAGATTTTGGAATCCACTGTTGCCTCATCTGCTTCCGAATGTTATCAACTTTAGTTTTCTTTTCATCTTTGACTCTTCCTATGTTCATGCAATTTTTAGCTATATGACCGAGTTTAGTGCATGTAAAACACCTTATAGTAGTGTCCTTCTTCCTTAGGTGATGTCTTGCACAGTCTTTTCCAATGTGTCCATATTCTCCACAATAATGACATCTGTACCAGGTATTGTAGTCCCATCCAAATATTGGTTTAACAATTTGTTCAGTTAGATTGAATGATTTGGATCTACATTGGAATGCCTTGTGACCATGCTTCTTGCATTTGTGACAATTTCCTTCAAATTTTGGTTTCTCCTTGCATTCATTAGCTTTATGACCATGATGATTGCAATTATAGTATTTACCATTGAATTTAGCTTTTCCATTACTCCAACATTTGTTTGGTGTATGACCTAACTTACCACAATGATTTCAAGTAGGTCTTTGATTCTTTTGGGCACCTTCTTTGGAGAGTTCACCTACTTCCTTATAACCAAGTTTAGCTTTACCTTTTTGTCTATGAAGATTCTGCTCACTTTGTTGATTTAATTGAGTCATGTTTGCTTGAGATTTCATTATTCTCTCATTGATTTGTTTTTCAGTGATTAAGTCATTTTCCAAACATTCATTGATTTGTCTTTCAAATCTCAAGTCACTTTGTAAGCTTTCATTGATTTGTCTTTCAGTGATCAGATTATTCCTCAGGATTTCATTTTCAAATCTTAGATTCATAATTTCTTCATTTTCATTAGATAGTTGATCTAAAAGATTTTCATGCTGAAGGGATTGATTATTTCTTGCTTCTAAGTCTTCAGTTGCCTTGTTTCTCTATTCCAAAACTTGACATAGCCTGATTGATTGAATTTCTTGTTCTCTTTTAAGCTTTCTTACCTCTTCCTACAGAGAGCCATTCTTTGCTCTGAGTTCCTTGATAGCCTCATTTGCTTCATTTGAGCTACTTGATGGTAAAAGGTCTTCAATCTTTTCTTCAAGATACTGATGTTCATTCATTTGTCTTGCAAGTTCCTTCCTTCTCTTCAGGTTTTGAGAAAGATGCTCCTTTGCTTCTTTGAGTTGAGCCATGGCTATTTCTAGATCTAGCTTTTCATTTTCAATAGCTTTGTCAAGTCTTAATATCTCCATTGTCCTTGATCTTTGCTCAAGTTGTCAAACTTTATCCTAAGAACCACAAAGATTTGATACCAATTATCGAAAATATTTAAGATATGATACGTTACTAAGAGGGGAGGGGTGAATTAGTAACATCAAAACTTTTAAAACAACTCAGCACTTTAACCATATATATACTATTCTCAATTCATTCATTTAATTTACTGCATATATGAGAGAACAAACATTTATAACACATGTACACAGTGATTTGGTAACCCAAAAACCTTCCAAATAGAAAGTAAAACTGGGGTGGGGATGATACCGACAAAACTTCATTACTGTAGTATGAAGTTGGCCTATTAAGGCTTACATTTACCACTTCTAGTGATTTGCCTTGTTAGGAGCAAAAAAGACTGCTAGGTCCACCTTGTTAGAGGATTTACAAACATACACTGAACTATGCACTCTATTAGGATATTTATACAAAGACGGTTAAGTCTACCCTGTTAAAGGATTTACAAAATTGATTCACCTGTTAGGATGAAACAGTGGATCTACTTACAAACTTGATTTTCTGATTAGATCCTTGAAGTATAGATCACCTCTTGTGACTGATGAATCTTTACTGCTCCTTGTAGACCTTGTTGAATATTCTACTCTTCTACTAATTCATATTTAAAATTTAAAACATTACATGCCTCTATTAGTACTCTCATCCATTCATTGTAAATGATATAATACATTACATATATATATTATTCCAATAATTACAATTGCAAGGTCGGCTAAAACACAAGTGAACAAAACATTACTGAGTCAATCAAATAGTAGAAAACTCGGGTTCACTGAACTGACTCGGTGACCTTCTGATACTCAGTGTCCACTTCATTACTCGACATCATCATGCACTTGGTAGAAGTGAAGGTTCTATCCATAATAATCATTTGATGTAGTTCTAAACTCGGTAACCATTGGAGACTCAGTAGATATAATATTACTCGATAAAAATGGAATCCTTTGTTTACCTTGCTTTCACTCAGTAAACACTACACTTTCATTACTCGATAAACACTATGCTTCCATCACTCGGTAAACACTACACTTTCATTACTCGATAAACATTACACTTTCATCACTCAGTAAACAATATGCTTCCATCACTCAGTAAACATTGCACTTTCATTACTCGGTAAATATTGTGCTTCCATCACTCGGTAAATATTGTGCTTCCATCACTCGGTAAACACTGTGAAGCTCAGTGAACACTAGAATGTTGGGTGTAAATTGAAAAGCTTGGTATGAACTACTTAAATGATGAACCTATAAGGTAACCATTGAATGCTCGGTATACACTGTATATGCTTAGTGTAAACTATGAAGCTCGGTGAGTGTAGGAAATTGAGTGCTGAGCTCGATAGCTATACTGATATAGATAAGTGTTGCCACTAATGGAAATAATAACTTAATGCCAACACTACTAAACTTAAGCCTTGAAATTGTCCAAAGGTGAAAAAAATCAGTATGTAGACTCTCACTCACCTCCCCAAATGGTGGGTGAGTTGTCTACCTATTATTGATGTGGACTAGAAGTTGTGTACTAGTTTGTTTCTAACAATCTTTCTTGACTTTGTTGTACATGTTGGAATATTTAGGAAATGAAAGATGTTGAGGTAGGGGGTAAATTTGTATCCAATTAGAATGTGGAGAGACAATCATATAGGTGGGGTTGTTCATGCATTCCCCAGTAGTAGCCCACTTAGCACAATCATCATTTTCATTAATGCATTAATCATAAGTGCCCATTTTAATGAATTCATATGCCTTCACATGTATCCATTTTGTAGTAAACCACTTCTCTCATTCTATAATAAGACAGTTTCAATGCAAACTATTTTCATCAGCTGCCCCATTTGGCAGAAGATTGAAGAACATAATAGCATCACCTTTTCTTGGCTTCACTATATTACAAAAACAACATGAATTTCATTTTTCACTCGTACTATAATCATTTCACAGATCATTTTTGTTTAATCATTTCACAAATCATTTTTGTTTTGACTATGAATTAGAAAATAAATTATATTGATAAAAATAAAGAATATAAGCTTCACTTCATCTTTCACCCTTAAGATTATTAAATGTAAACATGAATACTTAGTCAATGTTAATTTGGAGAACAAAAAAATCCCCAAAGTATTTATACCTAAATATCCACCTTTGGCACATTTTGACCAAGAATTGTCTTTTAATTGGTCATCACTTTCCTGACTACCCAACAAAGATAATTGAATAATATTTGTAAGATCTCACTTAAATTTTATGATATGGATTAACCACATAAAGTGGGTGTTTGATGCAAAGAAACTAACCTCTGAATAGGGAAAAATAGTCTCACCCCCCTTGATCACATCTGATAAATACATGAGCACTATGGCAATTCTATTACCACCCACCTCTTTGTTAAACTTATCATGGAAAAAATCAACACGAGGTTCATATTTCTAGCCATTTTCATAATGTAAAATTTGTATTGCCTCGCCATTCTCTAAAAACACCCATAAAAGAAATATTAATGAAAGAAACTTACAAACAAGGTCTTTTATAGTATTGGAAAAATTAGGGCCTACATTTTAATGAGGTCATTTCATGATTGAAATCTTGGTTAAATAAAGTGGGAAGGGCCTAGCCTAAACCAATAAAATTACATTCAATGAAATTAGTCAATGAATTTATTTTTTCATAAGAAGTTGTACAAGAATTTACAATGTTATAAAAATGGAAAACCATTTTGTACTCATCATCAGAATGATACAAGTTCTTTAAAATAATCTTTTCCAATACATTATGAATTAGACTTAGGTTACTACCATTTTTCAACATGTTATTACCTTTTTGAAGAAAGGTCCAAGCTACTATTCTATCTGCAATCCTTGCAACAATGTCATCCTAATAAAAATGTACAAGCAATGCCAATAAACAACCTTTGTAGAGGCATAAACATAAGGCAGGAAAGATCTACTTATTACATGATCTTAATCAATATAATCTATCATATGGATGTTTGGTAAAACCCAAGTGCCTGCTTAAAATTTCATCCAACTAATTTATAATGACTAGTCTTATATTTTTCTACATTTTATAATCAGGCTTTGATTGATGGATGAGCCCAACATACCTAAGCTTGTTTGAATCTCACTCATAATACTCTTCCTTGATTCATTATCTACCACCATTGATTTTTCTAACTTGTCTCTTTCCTAAAGTTAACATTCATGACTATAAGGAAATATTTAATAGTGTAAAGGCCAGTCCTTAGCCCACTTACTAGACTGCTTAACTAATGAAAAGTATAAAATTAATCAAAACAAACCAATGTCACAATAAATAAATAAAAAACACAAAAACAATTAACCAACTCACATATTCTTATTCATAGTAAACAAGAGGTTGCTTCTAAGTCTTTAGAATTTGGTGGGATCTCCAATAAGCTAGGGATTGATTCTTTGTTAATGTAGTAGTGCTTAATACTAGATTTTGTTAGTATATTTATTTTATTTAATCACACTTACAATTTTAATTCTAATTGGTCCTCCATACATGTATGACACTTGTTCACTCAAGTAGTGACCATTTAGGAGTTTTTTAAATTATATTTTTTCATTTCATTTTGATAGCTCATCTTAAGTTCATGGGAGTGGACTCACGACCACTCATTGAGTATTGGGTTTGACTTTTGATTAGATCCAATTACTCTTGTCATGTGCACTCTCCTCATTTAATTATTTAATCCATGGATGTCTTTTAGGCTCATTTCATTATTGTGCTTCTTATTATCTCTTTACATCTTGCAGGTTTTTATAGATTTTGTGTTCTTTATGATCATGGTTCAGGTCTAATTTTGTTTCCATACTTTGTAAAAGATGGGATCTTTACTTTAGTTTCTTATGTTTCTTTTGTTTCAATAACAGATATGAAATATAATCAGAATAAATAGACTTCATACAATTAAATTCACTAAAAAATTAATCAGAGTGGGTTTAACCATGGAAAAAATTCTATAGTTAAGTAAGTTCTAAGTTGAAGTAGTACCAGGATGAGTGACCTCAGCCAAAGTCCTAGTGCTTCACTAGATAAATTAGTGCCAATCGCTACTCGTGAAACATAGATCAATAAATTTGACTCAAAAACTACACAATTAAATCATAATAGCAATATCACAAAAAAAAATAGCCTCTAAATAAAGACCCCCTCTCAATTTCAAACCCCTATAGAAATAAGACGATCTTATAGATTTATACTATCTTGCACTACAAGGGTTTTAACAAAATGGCTAGAAATTAATTTATAAAAACAATTCGGTTAAACTAAAACCTTATTCAAAACTCTAAAATTTTCTTTTAAACACATTGACACAACAATGACATTCCCTTTATAGTCTTAGATGATTTAACAAGAGAAATGGCTACTTTCTTTTGCATGAGCATTAGGTAAATGAAATTAAATCCCATTAAATTGAGTTAGTGGACATAAAGTGTTATAATGACAGGAAAGTTTAATTACTAGTATGTAGAATGGCAATCCAACAATAAGGAAACTGATATTCATTCCTCCTGCAACAATCTGAAGAAAGTTTTCTTTATTATTGTTCAAATTAATACATAGTAAATGTCCTTATAGTAGTCTATATTCAAGACCTAACTCATACCATTAGAAGTGGTCTCCTACTAGATTTGTCCATCAATAATGCACCTACTACTATCTTTGGCACCTACCAAGCACCAATTTCTAATTAATAAGTAGGACAAACATGTTTGATCATTAAGAGGAACTAAATAAGATATTCTTATCTAGAATTGACCATTGTTGGCACTTGAACTATAGCAATTGCAACTAATGCTATCTAACCTAAAGAATAGCCTGCAATGAAGTCCAAATTAATCATATTACATTAAAGTCCAAAAGTCTTTTGACCTCTTATGAATTCCTCCTACCTATAGTTTTGACTTGATAGTATTTTTTATGATCTTGTTGTTTCTTTATTGTATGGGTTTGAACCCTATCCCACTTTATCTAATCACAACAATTATATTACATCCAAAATAGAAAAGAACACATTTATATCAGTAGAAATGAAAGAGAAACATCTAATATCCTAATGTAGCTTCTCACCAGTAGCCTCAAAGATTGTGCTGGCATAAAATATAACACCATTGATTCCACCAATTCGTTGGCATACTGCTAGGCCAACACCAACCTGATACAAAAAATGAAATTGTTAAGTTGTAAAGGATGACTAGATAAATAATTAAGATTCAACAAACAAAATTTCATCAAGTACAGTACATATTATGAAGTTGTAAATGATGAATGGATTATTGGAAGGAACTATGGATGAGTAGATGAATTGTGGAGAACCAAAAAATTGTTGAGTATATTTCTTACAATGATAGTAGGAGCATAGTTTTTGTGAAACAAATCAAGTATTTTTCTCTTGGGCAGATTTTCCAACTCCTCTATATATTCCTATTTAATATATTCAATAGATTGATAACCTAATATCAGCAACAATCAATTTTTTTTTTTTAATGTCTTCATTGTAATTAATTAGCTCCAAAGTTTTACTCAAATTCTAGCTTAAATTGAAATTGGAAGTTGATGTAGTTGATACTAGTGAATGAAAAATATATATATTTCTAGAACAGACAAAGATACGCGCTAGGATTTTAGTTGCTTCATATGACACATCACATTGGCTTCCCCTAAGAGCTTATAATGCTTCTTTAAAATCTTTATCATGACCAGCCTTTACCTGGAATGCATTGGTAGCAAGTGTATTAGAAAGAGCACCACATTTTGAACATGTAGGGTTTTTTTAATCAGATATTGTACAGTTCTTAGATGGTCATTTTAAAACATCTCACATTAATTTGAAAATTGAGTGTGGAGAATAAGACAGTTTTGACTATTTAATACTTTTAGTTTAGAAAACAAGTCATAAATTATGTTATTATAGTAAAAGAATACTTTGACTTAAGAAAAAAACTACACAATATTAAAACATGACATCGTGCTTTAAAAACTAAAAAGGTAACTGTAACAAAGAAATTCAGTTGGACTTGCTAATTGGTTATCACTATTAACTATAAGCTTATCTTTAAAGTTTGAGCTTCACTTGGTTTTGAGAATAGTTTAATATTCTTTACTAAACAAGGCCAACCACATAAAGGTGGAAGCTCATTTGCCTCCCCCCCCCCCCCCCCCCCCCCCCACCTAACATCACTCTAAATTCCCCATTAACTTTTAATAACATTCATTCATTCATCCATTTTTAAAATATAACATTCAATCATTATAATCACATGATAACATTCATTAACACATAAAATTCATTAACACACAACATTCATGAATAATTCATTAACACCCAACATTCATGAATAAGTCATTAACACACAACAATCATTTCTTTTTGGCTTTCTTTCTTTTTTCTTTATGAAATTTCTAAGAGGAATATCAATGTCCTCGTCATCCCCCTCCTCTACTAGTTCTAACACATGTCTCCTCCTCATCTATTTAGGAACATCATGAGGCCACTACACCAAGGGGGGGTCCACTACAACAACAAGTACTTCATGAGTTAAATTCACACCATTTTATATTAGTGAATTACAAGTTTTTATTTAAGTAAAAGAACTATAAATCAAAAAATTAATTTAAAAGAACAAAACATAGATTTTTTTTACCTAACTGTGTGACATGAGCTACCTACTGATCAATTTGAACATCCTCCAGCACTTGTTTAGCATGACATGATTCTATATCCTCTAAAATATACACAAAAAGGTTACACCAGGTTCAATTAAAGATGTTAAATTGTATTAATAATTACATAATTAGTTTTAAATATAAATGAGCACCTCCATGGACAGTATGATGCACATTAGGGGCTTCATGATGCAACATATGATTTGTGTCACAATTAATAGGCTGCATTGCAATGTCATGCACATTATTATCAAATAGATTGTTGCTCAAGTATTCAATTTCTAATATATTTTTTGGCATATTTACCTTTGCACATGATGTAGGAGATTGTTCGGTTGGGGCAATGGAAGCTTTCCATAGGCGTTCAGCCACAGTTGCATAGCCTTGCTTGAACTCAATTCTTTTGTGTTCTTCCATGGCCTCCAGATTAAAATCAGTGCCCTACAATTTATTTACATTTTTTATTAATTAACAAAATTATTTGCATTTTATAAATATTTTTTCTCTACAATTCATTTATTTCTACTTACAACTTGTGCTTTGATTTTAGAATACCCCCTAGAGCCAAGTTTGTGTTGCCCAACCTTTTCCAGCTTGGCATTTGTTGCATTTAATATGTCCTGCAACCTATGGAAAGTTTGAAATATGTTAGATGATATAGATATAAAGATCAGTAGTAGTTAGTGCATTATTACATTAATGTACTAGTAGTTAATACTATTGCATACCTTCTCACACTTGTTGGTGTAGTTTCTCTTCAATCATCCACCCCTTTCTCTTTTGCATCCAAAATGAACTCATTTCATTCCCTCACTATAATAAAGGGAGGATGCTCGTACTTCAGGTTTAGGATGAGACTCTTTCTATATGAGTTTGTCACAACATTAAGATGTTTGCAAGATTTTTCCAATATTTTCTTATGATCAAAAATATTATTACCAAACTCATGCTCCAAATCTTTGATGAGATAATATTTTAGTTTTTGATCTTGAAAGTTCCACCTTTTAAGAAAAAACACAAAAAATTTAGATATAGCTAGTAAAAGGATAGACTCGAATGAAAGGAAAAATGTTGCACCAATTAATGATATGAAAAAAAAAAAATAGTCATAAAGCTTCCTATAAAATGTATTATTTCTTGCAAAAAATATCATGGGATAATCAATCCAAAGCTTCTTATGAATAGCTAAATGCATATTACAATATAAAAAATAATTATTTAAAGTACTTGGAATCTTAGAACATTTTAAAGGCATCAATTCATCATTGTCAATCAACAACTACATCTGCATAGCTCCTGTGCTAGAAACATAGGTACCTCCAGGAAATGATGGTGAATTATCACCAATATTTGCACTATGATCTATCTCTAGCATAGTAGATAGTGCACCTCTTACCACAAAAAAAGTAATCCACTATGTGATGCACCCAAGATAAAAGTACAAATTATCAACTCATAATTAACACAAAACCAAATATAGAAAAACAAGGATTTACCATCTAGACATCCCCTTGTCGCTGACATTGCAGTTGGCAATCTCATATGGATGTCTGTCAACCTCCTAGGAGTCTCCTACACTTAATGACCTGAACAATACATTGTTAGAAAATACATTTTGAAATAATAAAAGTAAGAGTTAACTTAAGAAGTTTTTGAATGTTTGAAATAAAAATTTCCTTGTAACTTGTCAACTAAAATATTATTTTACCAGTGGCAGTCGGAGCTCTGCTATTACCGCCCTCACTGTGTTGTCCTTGACCAAGTTCTAGATCAGTTGCCAAAAAATCCTATAACAAGAACACATATTACATATTTTAATTTACAACATAAAAGATTATAAAATATAAATCTTTATTGAACTTTTGTTATAACTAAAGATTCATTATTGCTTACTTCATAACGACAAGCTTGCACTCTCAAATTAGATAGCTTCTTCATCATCTTCTTAGATGGAATATTTTCTTCATCCAAAGTTCTCATTATTTATAAATTAATTTTATAAAAAAAATTCTTCAACATTATTTTTACATTGGGAGTTTCTACAATATTGTCATCATAAGGGGTAGCTAGTGGCTCTGTAGTTACTGTAGGCACTTTTCCCTTATCCTGAACATCAGATTGTGAGAGGAATATCAGTAAAACTATCATAAAAATTCAAAAACCATAAATAAAATAACATAATAATATAAAAAATTTCAACTATATAATTTTTACAATTTCAATAAGGTTTACCCTTGCTAAAGAATGTGTGACAATAGCATCCTTGTGGCCTTTATCATCTATCAGATGCATATCGTCCTATCACAAAAATTAAACATAAAAACTTCAGCTAACTAAAAGCAATATAAAACAAAAAAAAAACTTATTAAAAAAATGGTATATAGTACTTACAACCCACATGATAGTAACTTTTTTTATATTTATGCAATTTAAGTGGTAAGCTATTAGTAGTTCTTCCCCTGCACTTATTTATTTTATTACACAAACAAAAACTTCATTCCACTCATGTGCCTCAAATATGTAATTGGGTTGCTTACTAGTTGAGGAAGGTCATGTACTATTTATAAAACCTACAATATTACTTGTTGCTTTTGATATCCCACCAATGTACAAAGAAAATATTTTACTTTGATCATTTTCTTTCTGTTATATATAATTAGCTGATAGTGCATACCTATGCATACTTTTTTTATATCAAACAATCTACATCCAATCACTATAATTGTAACATGGACTGACATACTTGAACAATTCAACAACTTTGTTGTAACATACCTTTATCCCATCCATGGAAAATAGGCCCAAACCATGTAATGAGGATGGAGCAATGTGATATATCCTCTCATTAACACAAAAATCTATGTTAATTGGAGGTAGCTCATTGGGTACCCATTCTTTCTCAATGTGTGTGTACCAAAAGGGCACCTTGATGTCACCTTTGGTCTCATCATCATAAGAACATGACCCCCCCCCCCACCCCCAATTAGCAAGGAAAAATTGCATGCATTTATCACTTTTTTCCTAATCTTTTGACCTCTAGTTGATCTCCCTATTTTAGCCATACTACATGTAGAGCTTTCATCTACCATTTCCCTCATTCGATGTAGATAGATCTAAAAAGTACCTATTTGGTGGCACCTAAAATCCATCAAATAAAAATTTGATAATATTTAAATAATATATATAGAATAATCTAGTGAGGACTCATACATGCAGTTCTTCCTTGTCTATATGTGAGAGATATAAAATGTAGTAAATTGAAAGTGATTATACAATTATATTTCTATACGGAACTTCTTTGTCTATATATACATTTTATGATTATATAATATGTCTATTTATAACATATCTGGTCAATGATAAACAAGAAGAATATAAGAAAATTATGTCTATTTATTGACTTATACCTGCTAATCCATGTCACTGTGCACGATCTAGGCCAAAGGGGTGATGATGTCTGTAGTCAATTGACTATTTACAAAAAGGGTGATAATCAGACACAATATAAACAATGGTAATTATAAATAACATATGTTATAATCATTAGAATTGAACACAATAAATATGTAATCATATTTCCTGCATATGTTAATCATTTATCTTAAGTTAGCTAAAAATTATATGATACGCGTATGATACAAATAACTTAGAAGACAACATGAACAATATGCAACATTGTAAACATGAAAAAATTTACCTAATACATGGAATGCAAGATCATCAACAGAAGGGGTGATGATTTATGTAGTCATTGATTATTTTCTTCTTCTTCTTCTTCTTCTTCATCATCATCATCATCATCATCATCATCATCATCATCATCATCATCGCCATCATCACCATCATCATCCCCATCATCATTTTCGTCATCACCATCATTAGTGCCATCATCACCATCAACATCATCATCATCATCACCATCATCACCATCATTGTCATCACCATCATCTTGATCTTCATCATCTGCTTCTTCATCATCTTCAATATCTTCTTCTTCTATAACATTATACTTTATCAGCCTTCCTCTTGGATCATGTCTAACAACAAATGACCAACCCTATTTATGTGTCATGTCCCCTATTCAAATAATTAAAAAAAATAAACTTTGTTAAGGCAGGCAGGCTCCAAAAAGGTGAAATTTCAGAAAAAGAGGCTAATCTTTGGAAACCAATGGACTAATAAATAAAAATTATTATTAAATTATATTTTATTAACCTCTCTTGGACGTGAGTTAGGGTTATTCCCTCTTTAAAAGGGGTTTGGAGGCATTTTGGGCTCATTCTACATCTTGATTCTTGCTAATTTTCTTGTTGTTCTTCAAAGGCTGCCAAACCTGTGGAGAAGTAGACCCAAGAACAGGAGTTTTCAGGTTTCTAGGAAGGCTAAGAATAGGAGTTTGAATCCATTCCATGTGCATGCTCATACAGAGTTTGCCTTTGTGCTGAATAGTGCCGATTTGGGTGTTTTCGGGGTTGTTTTTGGTCTGAGTTTGGGTTTTCAGTTGAATGTTTCATATCAGTTTGGTTTGCTGCTATATTTTAGACTTTATGATGTTAAAATAGAGCTGAATATATGTATTGGGTCGTGATTAAACTTCTGAGATAGTTTATGAGTGTTTTGTGGTGTTTTCGGGCATTTTTGTGTTAATTTCGGGAGCCCGATTGAGCATAGTTTTGCCCTACATTTGTGAGCTGTTGTGTAAAGGCTATAAAAATCTGGAAATGTCATTTTGTAGGCTGTTATGCTGCTGAAATTTCTGTAAAAATGTCCATTTTCAGATTTATTAATAATTTGTGAAGTTGTGAAGTTTTTGGCACTAATTTGGACATACCCGATTTGGGTTTTATTGGAAAATTGGCAGATCTTTGTAATATTGGTTGTTTGATTTTAAAGTTCTAATTTGAGGCTGGAAATATCATAAAAAAATTAGTAAAGGGACATTATAGTGGTATCAGAGCCGTGATCTTGCCAGCCTGAGGGTTTGTAGAAGTTGCATGTCAGTTTTAACAACTACCCAGATCTTGCATGTCAAGTTTTGATAACTACCCAGATCTTGCATGTCATATTTTATGATTGCATGCAACTAAGTGAAAGAGAAAAAAGATATTTGCAGCGAGAAAAGAATAAAGAAATTTTGATCAAACCCCCAATTGAAAGAAAAAGTACAAAATCCAAGGAAGAAAAAAGTATAGCTGATCCAGATGAGATGGCAAAGAAATTCTTCCAAGACATCCAAAATACTCAGAAGAAAACAGTGGATGGGTTGGCGGAAACTAGAGAGGCTTTGCGAATATTGACAGAAAAATTACAAGGAATTGCATCTATTAATGAGAAAGGGAGCACTTCAGAGGAGCCAAGACATGGGAGATCCACACCATCTAAATCAACCAAATCTATTTTCTTGCTTGCAGATGAGCCACCGGTACCAAATCCAGCCATTAATCCAGTGGAAGAGGTTACAGGTAATTTGATTACATTAAGAGCTACTTACAATGGCTTAGATGATGACTTTCGTAGTTCAGTTCCTTTTAGAGAATATGTGGATATGATGAACGCTTTGATGCTCAAGAAAGAGAACAGGAGGGAGCATGACACAAGTGGAAGAGAGCTCAAAAATAAAATAAGCAAGTTTATAGCACCTACTTTTGATGGAACAAATAAAATTTCAGCTAGAGCATGGCTACAAAAATTACAAACTTTCTTCACACTTAACCCCATGAAAGAGAGTGATGCTATTCAATTTGCAAGTCTACACTTGGAAGATGCAGCCTATGATTGGTGGTATCATGGAATGACTACTCAAGGTCATGATCAGGTAACTACATTTGAACATTTTAGTCAAAGGGTGATAGATAGATTTGACCTCAAGGATGATGAAGAGTACTTTAAAGAATTGTCAAAGTTGAAGAAAACCAAATCAGTTAATGAGTATATAGAAGAATTTCAAAAAGTGGCTATTATGGTACCTGATATGAGTAAAAAGAGGATTGTTTATCTTTTTCTTGATGGTTTAGAAGATTCTGGTAAGGGTTTGGTTAAGGCTTTCTCACCCTCAACCTTACAGGAAGCTATCAAAAGAAGCTTACAAATTGAAACTTGCGTGCCTATGAAATCAATCACTAATCAAAAACCCCCAAATCTTTGGCAACATAAGGGAAATTTTCAGAAAAAGACTTTTCCAACACTACCACCAAAAGATGTGACAAATGTGGCAAAAAAGAAGGTAGATGAAGAGACCAGGAGTGAATTACGAAGGAAAAAGCTTTGTTTTACTTGTAGAGAACCATGGGTTCCAGGACACAAATGTTTGGGGAAAGGTCAAGTGCACTATATTGAAGTTGCTTCAAAATATGATTCAGATGAGCATGAGGAATTTCATGATACTAGGGAGGAGGTAGAAGAAGAGAAAGTAAAAGAAATCAGCAAGGATGGCACTTTAGCAGCATTATCAGGAGTCCCAAGATACCATCCCTTCCGAATTCGAGGGGTACTAGCAGGGAAAAGGTTGACTATTCTTCTTGATAGTGGGGCAACTCACAATTTTATTGATGAGGGATTTGTCATGAAAAGAGGGCTTAAAGCAGAAGATTTTGAGGGATTCAATGTTACTGTAGCTGATGGATTCACTATGCCTTGCACACGGGTGGTGAAACAACTCAAGATGACCTTAGGAGATTATGAGTTATGTGATGACTTCTATGTGGTTTGTATTGGGGAGACAGATCTTGTATTAGGTGTTCAATGGTTTCACTCTATCGGAGGCTATTACATGAACCATCAAACTATGGAGTTTAAATTTCATTCCAATGGGAAAGAAGTCATATTGAGAGGGTTATCAAATGGAGCACCTAAGGTGATCTCTGCAAAGAGGATGGAGAGGACTTTTTGAAGAGGACAAGTAACATGGGCAGCAGGAGTCATAATCCAACCAACAAGCTCTCCAAAGAATCAAGGTAATTTCCATTTTGAAATTCAAAATATTCTTGATAAGCATAGTATAGTTTTCAATGATTTGCCTCCAGGATTACCACTAGATAGAGGTTTTGAGCATGTTATAGAGTTAGAACAGGGTGCCAAACTAGTTATAACAACCCCATACCGCCATCCAAGAGGTTATAAGGAAGAAATTGAAAAAACTATTAAAGAACTCCTGGACATGGGATTCATAAGGCCTAGCTCTAGTCCATTTGCATCATCTGTGGTACTTGTCAAGAAAAAGGATGGTACAATGAGAATTTGTATAGACTACAGGGCTCTAAACAAGAAGACCATAAAAAATAGGTATCCCATACCATGCATAGATGAACTCATTGATGAGTTACATGGTGTTGTATACTTCTCAAAAATTGACTTAAGATCAGGCTACCATCAAATATGAATGAGGAGTGAAGATGTGGAAAAGACTGCTTTCAGATGTCACTATGGGCACTTTGAATTTCTTGTTATGCCATTTGGACTCACTAATGCACCTGCAACATTCCAATCTTGTATGAATAAGGTATTTAGTCAGCATCTTCAAAAAAAAATTTTGGTATTTTTTGATGATATCTTGATATACAATAAAACATGGGAAGAGCATCTAAAGCACATAGACACTGTTTTGGGAATCTTGGAGCAGCAATCCTTCTATGCTAAGCTATCTAAATGTGAGTTTGGTTTGACAGAGATCCTATATTTGGGACATATTATAAGCTCTAAAGGAGTATAGGTTGATCAACAAAAAATCCAGGCAATTTTGGATTGGCCTCCACCCACTAATCTTACATAGTTGAGAGGTTTCTTCAGGTTGTGTAGCTACTATAGGAGATTTGCCAAGGGATTTTCTCAGCTTGCTGCCCCCTTGACTGATTTGACAAAGAAAGGAGCTTTTGTTTGGACAGAAGAGGCACAAAAAACATTTGATAAGCTTAAGGAGGTAATGAGTTCATGCCCTGTGCTTGCAATTCCAGATTTCTCTTTACCTTTTGTTGTTGAATGTGATGCTTCTGGAGAAGGTATAGGGGCTGTCCTAACTCAAAGGGGACATCCAATAGCATTTGAGAGTCGAAAATTAAATCAATCAGAGAAAGGGTACTCCATCTATGATAAGGAAATGTTGGCAATCATGCATGCACTTCATAAGTTTAGACAATATTTGGTATGTGGGAGATTCATTGTAAAGACAGACCATAATAGGCTCAGGTTCTTCTTGAACCAAAGGGATTTGAATGATCATCAACAAAAATGGGTAAGAAAATTGCAAGCTTATGATTTTGATATTGAATACATGAAAGGAAAGAATAATGTGGTTGTTGATGCTCTCTCAAGAAAGCCCACTTTGTGTTCCTTATCATCTATCTCTGCTGATTGGAAAGTCTCCATAATTTTAGAGTATGCTAAAGATTCATTTGCCACCAAGATTTTGGATAAGTTAGTGGATGATAACAGGTACAAGGTTGTTGATGAATTGATTTATTACAAGAACAGGATCTTCTTAGTGCTAGGGTCAAAAACTAAGGAGAGGATATTGAGGGCCTTTCATGACACACATTTGGCTGGTCACTAGGGATACTTCAAGACATACAGGAAAATTTGAGAGTGGTTTTCATGGAAGGGTATGAAGGAGGATGTCCTTAAACACATTAAGGAATGTATGGTATGCCAACAAAGCAAGAGTGAGCAAAATTTTCCTGTAGGGTTGTTGCAGCCACTTCCAATTCCTGAACAAAAATGGGAAAGTATTTCCATGGATTTCATCACTGGGTTGCCCAAGGTTCAAGGTAAGGATTGCATATATGTGGTGGTAGATAGACTAACTAAGTATGCACATTTCTTTCCTATCACATCTGATTTCAAGGCATCACAAGTGGCCGAATTGTTCTTCAAGGAAATTTTTAGATTACATGGTTTGCCTAGAAACATTGTTAGTGACCGGGACAGTAGATTCCTCAGCTCTTTTTGGAAGGAGCTCTTTCATTTGGCAGGAAATGAACTCACTCCCAGTACTAGCTATCACCCTCAAACAGATGGACAAATAGAGATAGTTAATAAATGGATAGAAGGATATTTGAGGAACTATGTTTCAAATCAACAACATGCTTG
The DNA here is from genome assembly GCA_028749045.1 of Cupressus sempervirens. NCBI lineage: Eukaryota > Viridiplantae > Streptophyta > Pinopsida > Cupressales > Cupressaceae > Cupressus > Cupressus sempervirens. Next base: position 689,212,561 of record CM053792.1, on the reverse strand, counting down.
GGTGAAATGGTTACACCTAGGGGAGTATTGTTACAATACATCTCATCACATGTCTATTGGTATGCCTCCTTTTCATGCTCTTTATGGTTATGATGCCCTTTCCTTTGTTGATCTAATACTTTTCGATAGCAGAGTGCCCGCAGCAGGTGATTTCATCAAGCAAAGCCAAGACATAATAAGGTCCCTCAAGGATAATCTACAACATGCACAAAACCAATAAAAGATATATGCTGACAGGAAAAGAATTGAAAGATCTTTTGAGGTGGGAGATTTGGTATTTGTTAGGTTGCAGCCATATAAGCAAAGCACCTTGAAGAGAAGTGGGGCAGAGAAACTCAAGCCAAGGTTCTATGGGCCTTATAAAATCATCAAGAAGGTAGGAGAGGTAGCTTATGAATTGGAGCTCCCACCAAACAGAAAAATACATAATATTTTTCATGTATCTTGCTTAAAGAAGGTTATAGGCTAGCAAACCATAGTATCTACAGAATTACCACCTCTTGATGATGAAGGGAAATTATTTTTGATACCAGAAGAGATTTTGGATACAAGAGAGAAAAGGTTGAGAAATAGGAGCATCATAGAGCATTTGGTCAAATAGAAAGGATTACCACTAGAGGATGCAACTTGGGAAGGATCACATATTCTTGAGAATTCCAACCTTCATTGCTTGAGGACAAGCAATATTTGGGAGGGGAGGACTTGTCATGTCCCCTATTTAAATAATTAAAAAAAATAAACTTTGTTAAGGCAGGCAGGCTCCAAAAAGGTGAAATTTCGAAAAAAGAGGCTAATATTTGGAAACCAATGGACTAATAAATAAAAATTATTATTAAATTATATTTTATTAACCCCTCTTGGATGTGAGTTTGGTTTATGCCCTCTTTAAAAGGGGTTTGGAGGCATTTTGGGCTCATTCTACATCTTGATTCTTGCTAATTTTCTTGTTGTTCTTCAGAGGCTGCCAAACCTGTGGAGAAGGAGACCCAAGAATGGGAGTTTGTAGGTTTCCAGGAAGGCTAAAGATGGGAGTTTGAAGCCATTCCATGTGCATGCTCATACAGAGTTTTCCTTTGTGCTGAATAGTGCCGATTTGGGTGTTTTCGGGGTTGTTTTTTGTCTGAGTTTGGGTTTTCAGTTGAGTGTTTCATATCAGTTTGGTTTGCTGCTGCATTTCAGAATTTATGATGTTAAAATAGAGCTGAATAAATGTATTGGGTCGTGATTAAACTTTTGAGATAGTTTATGAGTGTTTTGTGGTATTTTCGGGCATTTTTGTGTTAATTTCGGGAGCCCGATTGAGCATAGTTTTGCCCTACATTTGTGAGCTGTTGTGTAAAGGCTATACAAATCTGGAAATGTCATTTTTTAGGCTATTATGCTGCTGAAATTTCTGTAAAAATGTCCATTTTCAGATTTATTAATAATTTGTGAAGTTGTGAAGTTTTTGGCACTAATTTGGACATACCCGATTTGGGTTTTATTGGGAAATTGGCAGATCTTTGTAATATTGGTTGTTTGATTTTAAAGTTCTGATTTGAGGCTGGAAATATCATAAAAAAATCAGTAAAGGGACATTACATTATGTGAAACCTCTAAGTAAAATGCTTGCTCACATTGGCTTGGAAGAACATAGGGCTCATCTCCAACTAGCTCAAATGATCTTGTATTAATCATTGTAAATCCATTGTCATGTTGAATAACCATTCTATCTGGATCATTTTGATTTAGTTGTACCTTGTACCATTTGACAACAAATAGAACTACTTTGGAGGAGTTAAAGTCACACTCAATTATATCATCCAAGATGCCATAGTATTGATTTTGAGATTGTTGAGGATGTATGTCATTTCTAGATGATATATTAGTGACCTCGAAAATTGCAATTATCCTAGAATCACAAGTTTTCTTTGTGTCATCTAACTTTTTTATGCAAAATTTGTGGCCATGATAGTACATAGCTTTGTTAATGAGTAACCATTTTGTTGACATCATTCAATCCATACCATCATCCAATCAAGATTGTTTGCAATATACAAATGTATTGCATCCCACTCTCAACCACCTATATCAAAAAAAATACACCAATTATAAATAATTTATATTGAAGATTTATAAGAATTAATTAACTACAATAACATCTTAAATTTACCTCACTTTCCTTGATCTACCTTTGCCCATCAAGTACTCCCCTTTGAATTTGTTAATCGAGTTGGGATCCCAAATACGATCTACATGGATCTTTGCTGTAAACTTAAAAAGATATTTACTAATGTACACCATGGTCTGGTATACCATATATCCCTCCACCATAGAACCCCCAGGATGTTCTCTTTTTCAAACCAAGACTTTCAAAAATTTCAAGTGTCACTCAACCATCCACATTGACCTAGTTGGTACAAGTCCACACAATTCAATCTCCTCAACTTGATGTATGAGGTAGCATTCTTGTGCATTGAAAAAACTTGGAGGTAGACACTTTTGCATTTCACACATAAGAAGATGAATTTTTCTCTTCCAATATTTTATATCTTCTTTATTGATTTCTTTAGATGAAAACCACCTAATGTGTTTTCCAAGATCATATATAACCTATTTGACATTGTTGGCAAAGTGGTGTGGGAGAGATAGAGGTAGAACGTACTGCAATATTTGTAAAATGATCTTGTCAATATTTTATAAAAGAATGCAATTAAAACTATATGCAGTATACAAATATATAGTGAATACAAAATAACATGAATTACCTTAATAAATGTATGCCAATTATGTTTTTTCAACCCTAGCCCAAATTCACTTTTCTTTGATATGAGATTGTTTATGTTCGCAGAAATCTTGTGGGAAATTGTATTTTTTTATGACTTATTTTATAGTATTGCTCTGCTACTCTGACAATAACCAACTAAGGGCACTTGTATCAATCTAGTCTCCATTTTTATTTGATAAAATGCCACTTTTCATTGCATGGTTGGATTCTTCAATGTCACTACAAGTTTTCACAATTTGGTCTTTGTCATGCCTTCCATCCAAGATTTTCCATAATGTCTTTGTTACATTCTTTCCAATATGCATAGGATCAAACAAATGCACAATTGGGAGTTGCTCATAGTATGGCAACCTAGTAAATTGCATAGGATAAATTTTTAGTCCTTTTGGAAGTTGGTCATTGATGCCTTGATGACCTTCACAAGCATCAATTACATCATCAGTAAACAAAACACAATATCAAAATATAAATTTGAAACAAAATCATCAAATGGAATGACATTACCTTGATGATTTATTTTATTGTATGCCAACTTCCATAGGTGAGGTGTCATTCTCTATGGCTTTAACATAGTCTCTTCTTTCCCATTGAAAAGATGTTTTTTGGTAATTTGGTACTTATGATTTCTGTGCAGAAAGTGTCTATTCTCATCAAACACCTACATTCTTAAACTTTTTGAATGACAAAATTTCATCTTTGGACCACAAACTGGACATGCAAATTTTCCATTTGTCTGAAGACCTACAAGATCATGTATAATTGGATTAAATGTGTTAACTTTGTGTTGTCACTATAACATACCAAAAAAGAGGTGTTAAGAAGAGAACATACCACAAAAATGTGTTAGCCCAAGGGCATCATGTATTATCCATACAAGCATTGCATGAAATTGAAATTGTCTTTGTCGTATTGGTCTACAAATGTCATACATAGTAACCCCATTCCATAACACCATCAACTCGTCGATAAGGGGTTCAATATATACATTGATATCTTTAACTTGGTACTTACCTACTTGAATGAACAAAAAAATTACATAATTATTATGACCATTTTGATGGATTAGTAATAAAAAATTAATTTAGATGACCATTAAATCAAAAAAAACCTAGAACAATTAGTGTCAACACTATGTGATCTCTCTTTATGGACAACCAAGGAGGTATATTATTGTTGACTAAAAAAATAGGCCACACCGAGTAAGTAGATCTCATCTCTCCAAAAACATTGACACCGTTTGCTACCAATGAAAGCTTGAGATTACGAGGTTTTTCTTTAAAGTGTGGCCATTTTCCTTTATTTCTTTAAATGTCGAACCATCTATAGGCATTCACATAATGTCATCTTGACTTCCATTGTGTGCATGGTAATCCATAAATTGTGCCAAGCTATTGCACTTGAATAATTTTTGTAGACATGGAATACTACGAATATGTCAAAGAACCTTGTAAGGCACCTTTTTTGTTAATCAATTTGATTGATATCTACTAGTATGACAAATAGGGCATTATGCTGCAAATTCATGCTATTTATGATATATAATATGATCATTTGGACATGCATGTATTGTTTGATACTCCATTCCAATATCTTTCATGATAGCAGATAATTCTTGATATGAGCGAGGTAGAATGGTTGATGGTGGTAATAAACTCTCACCTATCAACCTATGACCAAAAATATAATTTGTTAATTTCAAGAATATTAATTGTTACATGAACCCAATGTTAATTATAAGGGAAGTATGAGGAAAATAATGAAAGAAGCTAACATACCTTAACATATGTGTCATTACTATGTTGGATAAACTATTTATAACTTTCAAGTTCACCAACAACAATACAATGACAAGAAGAGTTGTTTTGGAGCCTTCATATAGGGACTCGTGTGCCTTCTCAAGTATAGGTATATCAAGCTCTATGTCAAAATCATCATCATCGTCATCATCTTGATCATCATGATCTTCATCATCATGGTCTTCTTCCATGGTATCATTACCTTCCACCTCAATATTCACACCTCCACATTCCCTCATCTGGAAATCCACACTCTTTGAATTGTCATGGTCCATAACATGATACTTAAGGACATTGACCTATATGAAAATTATGACCTTATATTAGCCATGACAATGGTTTCATCATCAAATCATGTCTTGTGTAATTTATAAATTATTAAAATACATACCAATGGATGATACTTGTTTCCCCCTTCAATGTGACCATGTTGCCTACAATGTTCCTCATCTATTTTGATTAGATATCTTTGAGTCTTTAAGCCCTTACAATTTTTGCAAGGACAATAACATTTTCCATCACCTTTTCTTTTTAATTTAGACCATAGTCTAGAAATTGTCTCCCTATCTTTTTGTGCATTGATATCATCAGACATGGTCTTTCTTGAATGCAATGACTCATTGGTAGAAGAAGGATGATTTATTTGCAACCTCCAAATGAAGTAGTAAGAGGAAGACACATATAGAAATGAATACTAAAGAAAGACAAATAGAAAGAGGCATAGATAGAGAGATATATTGATAAAGAGATAAAGAAATATAAAAAATGAAAAGAAACAAATACTTAGTTGACCTTCCATAACTCTACCTCTACATATTGCACTTGCTACATACAAGCACTTCCTAAGAAAATGGGTAGCAATAGCCAAGAAGGGAATAGGAGAGTCCATTTGGCTCAAGAGGAGGATGCAAAAAGTGACCAAGGGGCAAGAGGAAATACTAATCTAGAGAGAGGAGAGTCTCTAATGTTCAATAGAACCCTGCTGAAGATTGTCACAAAGCAAGAACCTCCCCAAGGAAAGACATTATTCAGAACTCTCTGCAAGGTGAGGTCTACAAAATTATTGTAGATTTCAGTTCAACTAATAATATAGCCTCAGTAGAAATGGTAGAGAAGCTTAGATTGAAGAAGTTGCCTCATCCTAACCCTTATAAGGTTTCATGGCTAAATAAGGAGTAGCAGGTCATAGAAAATGAACAAGTTCATGTTCAATTTCAAATAGGGGAGTATAAAGACAAGATTTTTTTTGATGTTACAAAATGGATGCTTGTCACCTATTGTTAGGTAGGCCCTGGCAATTTGATGTCATTTCTAAGCATGATGGAAGCAGCAATGTTTACATCATCTCCAAAAATAGGAAGGAATATCACCATGAGACCACTACTAGAAGATAAGAAGGAGATCCAACATGCATCTAGTGTGATGATGGTTGGAGAGAAGGAGTTTTTGAAGACCCTCAAGGTGAAAAACACCCCTTTCTTTGCCATAGTAGTAAAGCCAAAACTTGGAGAAAAAGGAAAGGAGTTAGGTCTATGAACCAAGTAGGAGTTGGGACATATTTCATTGTCTTGCCAAACTAATAAACCTCCAGGGTGAATTGGAAGGGAGTTCAAGCCCTACAATTCTATCCCTTTGGCAATCTAGATAGTTTAGCTCAAGGGTGCCCATTTCTTTATAGGCAGATGCAAAGGATGGTCTAGCCGAGAAACTTGGCTACATGTTGGAGTGGGGTCAGCCCAAGATATTTTGGAATCTTCAAGAACCTAGTAAAGGGTATTTGGAAAGGTGAAAATAAACAAGTATTTTTATAGCTACAAAGGAGGAATCAAGAGCATTATAAGTAATGAAGAAGAAACTTAAATCCATATGGCTTCACCTCTATTTACAATTTGACCTTTCTGCATGTGAAGTATGATAATATACAAAATTTCCTGTCACATTTTCACTTTAAAAAGAACACCAAATATACCTTTGGTACAATATCTTCTTCAGATTCTTCAAAATTGCAAGCTCCTGTGTAGAAAAAAGATGAGATGTACTAATTAATTTTTGATGGGCAATATCTAAACAAATCAACTATCAAAAAAAAAAAAAAAAAAATTAGTTTCTTTATTATGTACTAAAGACTTGGCTTAACCATGGAGTACCTCATTAGAAGACTTGTCCTCACTTGATTCTTCTTTACCATTTTTTAAAGCTACAACTGACCCATTCTTCACTATAACTGAGTTGTTCTTTCCCAAAGCACTTGGTTTTTTATGTGTTTCCTATAATACACTTTGAATAATATTAAACACAAATTTCTTATCTCTCTTTCAAAAAGTACAAAAAAAAAATATAAAATGAAAAATGTCACTATAGTATAGCAATATTTAAAGATAAAAAAACAAATATCTATTAATGTTATGCTAGAAAAGTACAATGAATGTCTTCATCATTTAGAAAGGACCAATTTTTTTATTTGATTTTCAATTTGAAATAAGGCATTTCAATTAACCATTTGTTCACTATTGAACATCAAAATTCCATAAGCTTGTGATTCCACTAAAACATGATTATGTTCTACAGATAATTATCCATAACAAAATGACTAACCTCCTCATAATAAAAATCCTCATGCTAGAATCTTTTGCTAGCATCTTCTTTGCAATGGCAAGATTTTTGCTTACAGGATGCTTCACCTTTATCTATAGAGCATTAACACAAAAATGAGTACCATAAAGTCAAAACATATGTTATATTATCAATATGATCCCAAAAAGCAACAAAATAATTGGCATTCTTTAGATCTGGTTTTTTTTTCAACATAAATAGTTAGATATGTTATTGAAACCAAACTCAACCCTTTAGGAGTGATCATGACTTTCCAAGTCATCAAAGGTTAATTAGTATCTGCTTACCATTATGACAAGTTGACAACTATAAAATTTTGACAACATTCCATACATTTTTTTGGCCCTAATTCATAGTTGTAAAATTATTTTTGTAAAAAGAGAAGTAGTTAGTCTATTCAGAAAGAGAAGAGAGTTGACCAATTTATTTCATTTCTTTACATTATTTATAAAGATTATAACTTCTAGATATATATGAGATTGTTAATTTCTTAAGCTTTAATTTTGTTGCTTTATGTGAACTCTACTTTTCAGATTCTCAAATATGATAATAAAAGCATTCAAATTTAATATGTGCTTCAATCTTTTAGTGAAGCTTTCAATACTTACCTCATAGCTGTTGGTGGCTTTGGAGGTCTTTGAGTTCCCATTTCTATCTTTAGAGAAGTTGATGGAGGTTTAAAATGGAGTTCAATTTATTACAATATTAGGTAGTTGACTTCATGTGAAAAATGCATCTATGATGACAATAAAATACTTAAGAAGAATTCATTATAGGCACTAATATAAGAAAAACAATAAACTTATAAAGTATAAATCTCATATCAACTACAAATTATACTTACTAAATAGTGTAGAGACAATTCTTCTATAAATTGGGCTTTACACAGAGCAAGCTTTTGAATGAAAGAAATCACTACATGTCAAGGCTTAAGGATTGAGGTTTGTGTGAATTATTGGTGTAGGGGTACCAAGGTCATTCTATAAAGACACACAAACACACCATGAAGATTAGGGGGGTGAGTAGGACAAGGGGATATCCAAGCAATTCAAATGGACATGAATGAAAAGTTATGACAATTTTCATGACCAAACAATGTAATCAAATGTGTTTATTTTGTAATGTCCTCAAAGGAATAAAAATCATTTCTAATGTCCTTAAAGGACCAAGAATTTGTTTGTATTGGACTAATGTTGTCCAAACCCAAGTCATGTTTACAAGAAGTTTAGGTTGAGCATGGGATAGGTCTAGGACATGAATTAAAAGTTATGACAATTTTCATGACCAAACAATGTAATCAAATGTGTTTATTTTGTAATGTCCTCAAAGGACTCAAAATCATTTCTAATGTCCTTAAAGGACCAAGAATTTGTTTGTATTGGACTAATGTTGTCCAAACCTAAGTCATGTTTACAAGAAGTTTAGGTTGAGCATGGGATAGGTCTAGGACCTTAAGGAACATTTAGATAAGGGTTGATTATTCAAAAAAGCTATTTTTGACATTTGAAATTCAAATATTCAAAAAAAATAATAGCTATTTAGAAATTTGGAGGGAAAGGGTAGTTTACTAGTTTTTAGCCTTAACAATTCAGCTCAACATCAAAAGTTGGTTGATCTAGTTATAGGTAGTTCTATTTTAGCAAGAGAAATGTATTGTGATGGTAGGGAAGCCTGGGAAATGCATAGACTGATAAAAGACAATAAAAGAGCATATCTTTTTTCTACAAAACTAGCACTAGATCTTTGCAAATTAATGTGATTGTCGATTTTGGGAAAGAGGAAGATGTATTAGAAGTTTATTTTCATTCTTTTCTTACCCTGAATGTATTTGATATACTCTGTGCTGAGAGTTTAGACGTTTTGTATAACTCATACTCTTCATTTTTGGTGTATCTCTGCAATAGTCCTAGTTTCCTTTAAGATGCAACCATCCCATGAAATTTAAAGGGCCCTAACTTCATGGGATGTGCCAATATAACATGTATAATAGTCTTCTAACTTTTATATGCAGACATAAGTTTAGATGTTGATTGTTCTTCACAGAACAATGATAAAAAACTAGTGAGTTGACAGGTATAGTATAATAGTGAGTATTTGGCTTGAATGAGAGGGGTTTCTAAGTTTTTGGATCATCTTATGTTCCTCCATTGATGGTGAATCAACAACCTTTTAGGCCAGGAAATGTGTAGAAACAAGACATTGAAGAAACCCTAGGGAACAAGGGTTTTAAGCCTCAAATTGGAGGTTTTGGGGTTACAGAGTCTTTGAGGCTAATTTCTCATAGAGTTATTCATTTTTTTTCATTTCATGACATTTTTTATGATTTGGAGTGATAAGGATACAAATAGAGTGTAGTTGCTTTGTAAGCTTGTGGTTTTTAAGTCATTTTAAAGGTCACTATGTTGGAATAGTCAGACCTGAACCAAAGGAGTGTATGGTAGGGTTGGAATATGTTTTAGTACTTCAAAAAGGGTGTCCATAAATTTTATTACCTTGTCAAGTGATGTGGAAAAATGTCAAGTTATTTAGGCTTTTATGCTTTTGCAGGGCTGCTAGTTTTGCACCATCGATTATGTACGAATAAACATAAGCCTGAGATTTAATATAGAATATATACAAAAACCAATATAACACCTATTAATTTAATAAATATACTTACACATTATTGATATATTCCACACTCTAGAGCATTCCATGGAAATCATACTTCATAGACAATATTAATATGGACTTCCATTTAAGCTATGTTAAATATTTGATAAATGACTTGGCATCAGTAATGCCTACCCAAAAATGGTGAAATTCTAAAATTTAGTCATAGGTCTACCCCTACTGACCATATGGAGGGTAAAATGGAGGAAAGCATTAAATCACTTTAAATGAAAGAGGAAGTGGAAATTTTTTGAATTATTTTGATAAAATTCATATATGTATTTCTTTACTTCCCTCTTCTAGTTCACAAGGACTAAAGCCAAAATGTGCACAGGGTCCTAAATGTAATATGTTAGTAGAGATCAAAATTTAGATCTGTAATATATATCCCTTATGTGCAAAGTGGTTGAAAAAATTCTTAGGCTAAGGAATTAGAAAATTTAATTTGGAATTGAAAGGAATATTACAAGAATCCATATGAATTATGGTATGGACATACTCCTAGTGTTAAGCATTCCAATTTTTTTGGTAGAAGATGCTATATCAAGGGAGTTGAATTCACATGGAAATTTGATCCTAAGAGTGATGAAGGAATTTTCTTAGGATAATCCACTAAGAATAAGGTATAAAAATGTCTCAATAAAAGAACCAACATGATGATAGACAATGCAAGTGTGAAGGTTGATGAATAACCAAAGAAATTGGATAAGCCTAATGAATCTAGTAACCAAGAACTTGATTATGTTCAAGAGATAGTTTATATTCAATTGAAGATGTAGGAAACTCCTAATTTAAATGGGAAATTCCATGGTATGTGTAGCTAAATCATGTGATGAATTGGATCATTGGAGATAAAAATGCAATACAAACTAGAAAGGAAATCAAGGAGAGTACTTGTTTGATTTTTTAATTTGAGCCTAGAACATTTTATAAAGTATCAAAGAGTGACCAATGGATTAAGGATATGGAGGAATAAGTTGAATAGACTTAGAAGAATGATACATGGACATTAGTTCTTGAACCAACAAGCAAGAATGTGATTAGCACAAAGTGGGTTTCTAGGAACACATTAAAAAAAATTGGTGATGCAATCTAGAACAAAGAAAGACTAGCATGCAAGGGTTATTCACAAGGTTTGAACTATTGAAAGAATTTTGCAAAAATTGCAATACTTGAAGGAATGAGAATACCAAAGACTCTCATAAATAATCCTGAAGAGTATAATACCAAAAGATAGAAATGACTTTAGCAAGTGAGCTTTAAGTAATATATGAGATCTAAAATCACTTGTAACATCAAAAAACCACTTTGATATGGCTTAGAGAACCTAAAAATCCAAACATTATAGGGAAGCATCCAACACAATAAAAGTATTTTTCACATACTTCACATGGATGATAATTTTACAAACTTGGAGACAAATAAAGCTCACTTAACCTTGAACAAAACTAATATTTGTTCTTCAAAAGTAATGAAGATAGTAGAATACCAAAAAACTTAACTTAGATTTGGTTGAATTTAACAAGAAGGTTCTAAACACCATTCATTAGAGAAATCAATTCAAAGGTGATGTCTTGTTGCATATGGTAAGAGAATTTCACTTTCTAAAAGAAATAGAATGCTTACTAGCTCTGTGAAACATTTTGATAAAAAGAATATATTGACTAGTCAAAATATCAATATGTTCAATTTGGTATTATATGTCAAATTTTATAGTGCAACATGACTTTGAAAGGCATAGGTACTATCTTCAATTTCTTAGCTCCTATTATTTAAGTAGATTTTGATGCAATGAAGCTTGAACTCTATTTTGAAAAGAAAAGAGTTGTTGATTATTTAACTTCCACCAGTGCCACTTATCCAATTTCTATAAAAAGAATACCATCAATATTTGATAATAATTTCCATGATAAGTTGATGTAAAAAGAAGTAGAAAAAAAGTATAGTAATAGTCCAAATTGAGTTGAAAACAAATTTATGGTATTCATTGATTGTGAAGGATATCAAAATCATATATTATAGTTTGAAATTTTCAAATAGAAGAAGATGTGAATGTTAATTTTAGTTCTAATCCAAGATATAGTTCCAGATATTTTTAATGGTTATATACATACTCTTGTCAAGAAATAAGGTTATGATTTTTAAAGCAACATTTAATCTTCAAAAGCCACCCAAATGAAAACAAACAATATTTTGGTCTTTTTGTTTCAATAATCCACTTATCCAATGAGAAATCATATCAGTAAAAGCTTCATTACATTATTTATAAAGGTCTTAAATTTTGTCTATTACAATCTTCCATAGAAAGGGAAAAAGTTACCAGTTGCCCAGCCTAGATAATTTTGTTCAAGGAGATGTATGTTGTGGAACACTTCCAAGAAATGCAAGTTACACTTTAAAATGAACAAAGAAACACAAAGTTTTTGATAAGAAAAATAGGTTTTAAGGGATCTTGAAACCCATAAGTTTTACAAAAACAAGGCTGATAATAAGCCAAAGAAGCCCAGCCAAAATAGAGGTTCAACAGCTGAAAAAGAAGCCTGAAGGCCCAGCCTAAAACAAAGGCCCACAGAAAGGCCAGAAAACAAATAAACTAAAATAGACTACAGAAAGACTATCGAAAATCCAAAAGCCAGGAAGACAAAAAAAACAAAAGACAAGAAAACTAGTCTTCAGTTATCTTCTCCATTTCCTGCATAGTCTGAGCTACCTCGATTACCTTTTGCTGCTCCTTTGCCATTTGATCTTGGACCTTCTCCATGCCCTGATCCATACTGGTGAGAGTACTAATTGTGGCCTTTCCATCATCCAACCTGGCCTTATCCCTGTTCTATCCTCCCTCCTCCACCAGCAAGCCCCAATCCTTAAGTTTACCATCAAGGGATTGGATGTTGTCATTCATCGAACTCAGGAGAGAAATCATCTGACTTGCCAGGTTGTGGTTGTAGTTTTCAAGATTTCTTAATCTCCTTTCATTTAATCTTTCTCTATTTTCCTGGTCCTCCTAGATGTCATTACTTGTCTTATTCTTAATACTTTCCATTTGGGATACCCTTTCTCTAACTTCCTCCAGCTCATGGAAGAGCCATTTGATTGATCTGAAGTTGTCAATCATACTACTGTGGGCGTTATTCATAAGGTTCATTCTAGTCTCCCATGCATTATTTGAGATGGCCAGGATAGCTAGGTCTATGAGCTCATTGAGCCTAGGCTGCTCCAGGTTGTCCACCAGGATCTGAGGGTTCATAGCTTCCCTAAAAATCCCCATACTAGCAGTCCTCACATTGAAATTTTTCTAGGCCTTTATCCTAATTTTGACCTACACTTCCCCCTCATTCTCACCAGTGATGACATTTTCTTTTTCCTTCAAAGGAGGTTGAGACTGGACAGGGGAGAGGGGAAGAGGAATAGCATCCATCCTCTGATTTCTAGTCTCCTCAACTCTCACAACCTCCCTCTTCCATTTTTTCCTAGGTTTCTCCTCTTCCACCTCCTCCTCCGACATTTTTTCAAAATCTTCCGTATCCATTTCCTCCTCCTCCTCAGCATAACCCTCTTTTTCTTGAGCTTGGTTGTGATCCCTAGGGCTTTTCCTGCTAGGAGTTGTAGCAGTGGATAGTTTCCTAGCTTGATCTTTTTTCTTCTTTCCTGAGGAAACATTCTCCTCCTCTGAGCTAATGCTCTCAATGTCATCAGAGTTAGAAGAAAAGCTGGAGCTGCCTTCGTCAACATCCTCAACATGAGGAGGGTTCTTGCATATAGACTGAGCTTTGAAATGCTCATGGATGAGGAGTAGTAATCCCTCATGCAAGGCAAGGTTAACAGTGGCTTTCTTCTTGAAACTAGAGATTTCCTTGTTCATAGAAGTGAGAAGGTAAAAGGGAATTGAAATTCTTTTCTTATGGCAAAAATGATTTAAAATCACAAAATGGTGAGTTCTGACCCGATCAAACCTAGGGTCCAGGGTAACATAATCAATGAGGGTATATAAAACATACCTCCATAACTTCTTTATAGTCTCCATCACATAGAAAGACTCTTTCTTTTCTAGCTTCTTCATCTCTGCAAAATTTTTCATGAACTCCTTGACTACATTGGATGAAAGTTTCTTGTCCCTGTAGAATTTGAAACCCTCCATAGGGATACCAGTGACCTTCGCAACCCCCTCTTCTATGATTTGGAAAGAAACTCCATTCACCTTGACCTTGCCATTGTTCCACGAGTTCACCATGGAGTTTTAAAAAAAAAATTGCAACTCCGCCCTTTTCCAATTTTTTCTAGACTTTGCCCATATTCTTCAACTTCTCCACTTCACCTGTCAGCTCCTTTCTACTCCGTTCTCCAATCATGACATCCATATTTACTTCAACAATTCTCAGGAGCCCCAATCTCTGCAAATTTTTTCCAGCCAAGATTTTGGCTCTGTTTCTATTATTGGGTTCATGATCATTCGCCTCTCTAATACAATAGCGAGTGAAAATTACAATGATCCTCCAAATGTGTCGAAAAGATGGAGAAAATCCCTTGAGATTACGAAAACCAAGAAACATTTTATTGCTCGTACCAACATCCATTCTTTCTTTATTAAACATGATTATAGTTAAATTGACCCGTACTTCCATGGATTTTCTCTAGCTCGATTAGTGACTTAGCCTCCATCGAAATATCTTTTTTGAAATGCCAGATCATCTCTTTGTCTACTCCCACCCCTTTGTTAGCGAACCAGTTAGCAACTGGGTTTTCCTCTCTAAATGCATGAGTGACGTGGACCTTCGCAAATTTTGTGAGGGTGGCACGTGTCTCATCAATTATATTTGCAATCGACCATGAGGGAGGGGAGATACCATTAATATTGTTAATTATGTTTTTGGAGTCCCCTTCAAGCCAAAGTTTGGAAACTCTAGCTTCAAAAGCAAGCTTTACCATGCTGCATGCGGCTCTAGCTTTAGCTAAATGGTTGGTCTAGGTTCCAAGTGGGAGAGTAAAGGCCGCAATCCCCTCCCCAAAACTGTTTCTTATAATTCCACTGCTTCCAGAGGGGTCAGGCTTGCCCTTAGAAGCGCCATCGAAGTTGGATTTTGACCATCCTTCCAGGGGTAAAATCCATCTGGCATCTTGTCTTTTGGGATCCTTGTCTTTTTCTTTGACCGTCTTCCTGTCCCCTATATCAACTTCCCCCTCCTTCATCACTTGAAGGCTTTCTTTTATGTTTTTCAAAATCTTCCTTCCCAGGATTATAACTAGCTCCTCTCTGTCCCTAAAAATTCTATTGTTCCTTTCCTTCCAGATACTCCAGCAAAAGTGAGGCAAAAACCAGGTATAATTATCCTATCGGCCTACAATTTTACAAAGGCTTTTCCAATGACTAAAAAAGTCAATAAGGTTATTCAGCCAGCACTAGAGAATCTCCATTTCTTGATTAAGAGAATTCCACACCTCCCTAGCAAAGTCACATTGAATGAAGATATGATTTCTTGACTCAGACTGGTTTTTACAAAGCGGGCATCTGCTGGGCATAACATGGCCTCTCTTCATGAGGTTATCTTGTGTTAGAATTTTGTTTTAAAGGGCCACCCAATAAAATATGTTGACCTTAGGAGTGAGGCCCAAGAGCCAGGCATCCACCCAAGGGTGTTTCTCCTTTAAACCCTAGAGAGAGTTGTAGCTAGAAGCAACAGAATAACTTCCATTGGGATTATCCCTCCAGACCATCTCATCCTTATTATTACTAGGGATCAAAGCATTAAGCATACCCATTATTGGTTTCAAGTCCTCAGAAATGATGGAAAGGTCTCTCCATTCCTGACCAACCCTATAATTGCTTACTTTAAACCAATATAGTTCCATGCATTCTTGGCCCATCTCTCAAAAATTGGGTTGCTATGAAGTGGGCCTTGACATAACCACCTATCAGACCAAAATTGAATATCCTCTCCATTGCCTAATTTCCAAGAGACCCTAGCCTTAACCAGGTCCCTGGCCTTTAGGATACCATTCCAAATAGTTGACCCTTTAGGGATGTCCTCATTGAATAAAGTAAAATGAAGAGAGGTTCTTCTGAGGTATTTATTTTCCAAAATGTCTCTCCATTCACTAGTGTTATTGAAGATACACCAGATTTGTTTTGCAAGAAGTGCCTTATTGAGATGGGTAAGCTTTATGATGCCTAGAACTCCATACCTCTTGGGGAGGTAGAGCTTCTCCCAGGCAAGAAGAGGGTACCTTTTCTTTCCTTCCAGTCTAGTCCATAGAAAGCCTCTTTGGATTTTCTCCATTTTCTCTGCAAATTTAACAGGAATTCCAAAAAGGCTCAGAGCATAAATGGGAAGGTTCTGAAGAGTGGATTTGACCAGTAGACATTTCCCAACCTGGCTGAGAGAGGCACCTTTCCATCCAACCTTCTTCTTGTTGAATCTATCTAGAATACCATTCCAGAAAGAGTCAGAGGGAGAAGAGCCCAAGGGGAGTCCTAGATAGGATGAAGGGAGAGAGCCCACCCCACAACCAAGGATTTTGGCAATTTTCCTTTGTCTTACTTCAAGGGTGTTAACAAAGAAGGTCAATCTTTTGTTCCAGTTAATCAGCTGACCAGTCCCTCTGGAGTAAGTATCAAGAACCTCTTTCAAAGTCTTAGCTTCTTTCACAGAAGCTTCCCCCCCCATAATAGTGTCATCCAAAAATTGTTGGTGAGTGAAGGGGTCATTTCTCAAAGAAGGCTTAATCCCTATCAGACTTTCATCAAACTTTTTATGTTCAATAAGCCTCCCAATGCAATCAGCTAAAATAATGAAGAGGATAGGAGATAGGGGGTCTCCCTGCCTGAGACCTCTAGAAGATTTAAAGAACTCAGAGGGGGCTCCATTAATCAGAATAGCAAGAGAGGTGGTAGACACCAATTGAGAAATGAGTTTACACACTTTATTGTCAAAACCAAAGGCCTGAAGGACCTTTCCAAGAAAGGACCAGTCCACCTGATCATAGGCTTTTGAAAGATCCAGTTTGAGCAACATACCTTCCCGCTTGGAAGCTTCTAAAGAATGAATAACCTCATGAACCATCAACACCAAGTCCAAGATTTGTCTCCCAGGAACAAAGCCCAATTATTTCTGTGAAATGATCAGATCCAGGATTTTAAGCATTCTGAAAGTGAGAACTTTAGAGATAATCTTGTAGAAAGAGTTGAACAAACTGATGGGCCTGAATTGGTCAAAAGAGTCAGCACCTGGGGATTTAGGGATGAGAACCAAGAAGGTAGAGTTAATCTCCTTAAGGATACTTCTAGCTCTGAAGAACTCCTGAACTGTCTTTACCAAATCCCCCATGACCACATGCCAGTACATTTGGAAGAAAAAGTTGGGAAACCCGTTCAGACCAAGTGATTTATCACCAGGTAGGGAGAAAAGGGCCTCTCTAACTTCCAATGCATTAGGAATAGCATAGAGAAGTTTATTATGGTGGGGTTGAATAATTCGAGGAATACAAGAGATGATATCCTCTTGATCCACCTTGGAAAGCAGGGGGTCCTCAAAGAGAAGAGAAGAGAAGGAGGCTGCTTCAGCCAAGATAACAGGATCTTTAGACAACAACACCTGCCCCTTCCTAATTCCAGAGATCTTGTTGTTAGCCCTATGTTTTAGGGTGGAGAGATGAAAGAACTTCATGTTCTAGTCTCCATCCTTAAGCCAAGAGATTTGAGATTTTTGCCTCCAGAACTTTTCCTCCCTGTTGATGATGTTATGAAGATCAAACAAGATCAACAACTCAGCCTCCCTATTACTCTCATTATATCCTTCCTTTTGAATACTATCTTGGATGATAGATAGATTGTCTGACAACTCCTCCTTGTCATTGAATATATGGCCAAAATCAGACTTGTTTCAAATTTTTACCATCCTCTTCACATTTTTGAGCTTTTTGGTGACTCTAAAGATGGCTGAACCATCGACACCAATCCCCCACCATCTTTTGACATTATCCAATAGGTCTGGGTGAGTGGTCCACATTTTCTCGAACCTAGAAGGGCAATTTCTCCTAGGCTCAAGAGGGGACACCGAAAGAGAAATGGGAGAGTGGTCAAAACCAACTCTAGGAAGAAGAGATAATCTATAGCTAAAAGAGTGTAACCAATCTAGGGAGATTAAAGCTCTATCTAATCTGACCTGAATGCAGTCCTGACTAGCTCTCTTGTTAGACTAGGTAAAGGTTCCCTCGAGAGCTCCAAATCCATTAGGGCCAGGTCATTGATGAAATTGGAAAGACCTTTCTTGCTTTCCCAATTCGGGGGCAATCCTCCCATCTTCTCCTTGTCCTCCAGCGGAGAGTTGAAGTCTCCCAGGATAATGCCTTTTTTAATGTCACTGGCTTGCACCAACTTTCCAACTTTGACCCAGTAATTTTTTCTATCTCTCTTGTTGTTGGGAGCATAAATGTTCACTAAAAACCAGCATTCATTAGTTAACAAATGTTGTACTCTATAGAAAATGATGTTATCCTCATCATACTCGGGCACAATATTGAAATGTCTATTATTGAATAATAGCAGCAGCCCTCCAGATGCTCCTTCTGAGTTTGAGACAATTCCATTCATGTTGCTGTTGAATCTAATATTTTCTAGATTTTCTTTCTTCATTTTTCATTTCCTGAATAAGAAAAATATCGGGCCTATGATCCCTTATCATATTCCTTACAACTTCTTTCTTTTGGATTCCATTGAGTCCACAAATATTCCATGAGAGGATCTTCATGCTTTAATTGATGAGCAGGCTTCCTCAATGGTGCGTTGTGTTCCATCCATGATGTTTCTTCTTGCTTCCTCCTTCCTGATTTCATTCTTTTTTTTCCTTCCCACCAGGTTGGTTTTATGACCAAGATCTACCTTGGCCTTGCTTCTAGTTGAAGCAAGAGAGGCAGGAGAAGGGTCTCATCTATTCTTCTTTCTTCTTTTGACTTCTGTCTAGGATGGCTCTTCTTCTTCTTTACATAAATCAAACAAAGCATCTAGCCTGGCCGATTGTTCTGATGTTGAGGCAGATAGCCATTCTAAGATTCTATTCACTATTACAGGGGGTTCCCTACTAACCAAGGTTGTGGAGTTTTCAGACAATGGTTCCCCTTCCTTTTGTTCCTCCATAGAGTCCGAGACAAAGGAAAGGTTCGGATCAACCTCCTCAGAACTCTTAGGGATTTGAGACTCCAAAATACTTGCCTCTTCGAGATTATCCTTGGATTCCTTCATTTGGGAAGGGTTGGTTTTTTCCTCAGTTGTCTCATTCCCTTCTTCCAGAGCATCCACTACAACCTGGAGGTCCCGAGGTTCAGCTTGGAGGTTATTAACAGAATCATTAGCTTTTTCTTCAACCTCTCCATTTTTCTTGACTTGTGTTTCTTTCTTCTTCCAAGTCTTTTTGGGAACATGAGCAACTTTCTTCCCACCATGAGGGCAAGCCTTTCCCCCCATTCCCTTTCCTTTGAATAGTGGGTAGAATCCAACCTTGTGGTCTACCTTTTTATAATGGAAGCACACAAAGGGCACACTTTCATAGTCAATCATTTGGAATTTGCTTCCCAAACAAGACAGAAATTCAATAACTTGAGGCATATCCTGTCCTTCGGTCACTCCTACACATATCCTTGCATAGGTAAGTCTCTTCTTAGCTACTGTTACAGGATCAATGGAAAGAAGCTCTCCAAAAGACCTGGTAATGCCATCAAAGACATCCTCATGCCAGTATTCCATGGGCAATTCTGAGAGTCTAATCCATACTGGAGCCTAGGATAGGAAATCATTATTCAAGTCTAGATTAGAAGACCATTTTTGCAAGATTAAAGTAGATCTCCTCAGAGACCAGTTCCCTGCGCACAGGATTCTGAAAAAGTCTTTCGAGCAAGAAAACTCAAAAGTCATGAAACCTTTTACCATTTCTATCACCTCTACATGCCCCTTTAAATCCCATTTGTTTTTGGTAAAAATCCTCACAACATCAATGTTGGGCCTTGGCCCTACAAATTTTCCCACCAGGGTATGCGCCATACTGAGGATATTGTGGTCTATAATTTCTTGAGGAACTTCCAGAGCAAAGATGCCCTTCTCCTTGTCTGATTTATCAATAACTTTCAAGAATGTTGACTTACCTGATGGTTTGACTCCAAATAGGTTCAACTAGCGCCCCCAGGCCCCAGGCGGCCTACCACCCGAGTGAAGGGGAGGAATCTTCTCACCTAGGTGAGGAAGCAACTCTCATGGGTCCCCATCCTTTGAGGCACCTGCATCATTCACCTCTAATTCCTACCCTGCACCTACAAATTTCCCCCCAACACCCGTGCTCTCTTGATTCCCACCTAGGTGCTGATTCAAAATTCCATTCCTGCCTTGTTGCTGATACAAAAACCCATTCGCGCTCGCACCGCACACTCTAGTTATTGCTGATGTTTAATTGTTACAAAGAAACACAAAGTTAGATGGTACTTTCTGCTTCTATAAATTCCATTTAATCCTAATATTAACATAAAATAGAATGAGTTTAAATGACCATAAAGAAATTGGCTTTAGAAACTTTCATTAATTCTTCAAAATTTTTGAAACATTTAAATTGAAACCCAAAGTAACATGAATATTTGAACTTAGTTATCAAACCTTATTTTACTAGCTATGTACTAGCAAGACAAACTAAAATAATTTGCAGAATGGGTTGTTGCATATATGCATTAGTTACAAATTATAGCAAGATAAAAAATGAAAAATAATGGAAGGTGAATTGAAAAAATCTACAAATAGGCATAGAACCAATGGGACAAGGATCTACAACACAGAGACTGGTGATAAAAGAAGCTAATTTTATAATGAAGTTCATCATAATACTATAACTGGAAGTAGAATGTACATCCCTAGTACATTGCAGGTAAAAAGTCACAAACTATAAAATGAAAGTAGACACAAATTCTTAACACCATAAAATCCCTTATAGTATCTAGATACATTAGTGCACAAGGCAAAACACTAAGTGTCAGTTGTTGATTTACCTAAAAGTAAAATACTGAACGTTAGCCAACTGTATCATTGCATAAAAACAAGCCCAAAAGTTAATGGATAGTCCTATGATCTTGTTACCAAACCCTTATCATTTTATGATTAGGTGTATGAGTAAAAGGCAACCAAAACTATACACTCCAAACTAGTTAGATAAACACTATAAATCATGTGCACACACTCAAATTATGATCCAAAATTGTTGATCTACAAACATTAGTGTTAATATTCCATCCCAAAAACACCAATTATAATTCAACTTTCACACCTTCTAAACATTATTGTGAGAATAAATGAAATCCAATGTATTATAGGTAGTTACCTCTTAACTGAAGTTACTCCATTAGTGTTTGTTGTTTTCAACTCGACTTACAAACCATCTCAACTTACAAACCCTTGTATTTATGCCCTCATAACTGGGGCTTCCTCAAACTATGCCTTCCCCCAAGAATGATTGTTTAAACAAAAATGTATCAACTCACCTATTCATGTATGCCTGTGTATGCTCGAATAATGGCTGACAAGTTTGTGTATGCTCGAATTATGGTTGACAGTTTGAGTTTAGGGTTGTAGTAGATGCTGAAAAGGGGTCAAAATGCTCCAATTGATGAAGAATGTTGGAAAGCTTCAAATTCTCCACTAATGATGACTAGTATGGTGGTCAAGCGAAATGCCCTCCACTAACTTGCCACTCAAGTGAAATGTCAACCATTCGCATGGCTTTTTTTTGTCTTTATTCTGTCGTGTGCATCACAATTGAGACCAACACAAAATACAAAGAACCGGTCACAATTGCAACCAACATGGGATTGTATTTTTTTTTTTTTAAAGTTTCCTTTATAATAATGACCAACCAAACCATTTAAAAGAGTTGGTCAAAATTTAGGGTTAAATGCACTAGTGATTTATGCCTCTGACATTCCATGAGATAATTTTCATTGCTAATAAGGAGAACAATGTGTTCTCCTTGTCACTCTCTTGTTCACAATTTTTTTTTCATCTATTGTGGTTTGAATGCCTAAGGAAATCTCATTTTTGGTCTTGGATCCATTAGGACACCCTCTTGGTTTGGGTGTCTTGGAAGTCAAAAGTTGAAGAGAGGGAGACTGAACAATTGAAAACATTTAATGAGGATCATAACTATTATTCTAAAGGCCAAATTTAGACTAATCCTTATAGGCCTTAGAATCCCTCAAAAATGACTCTACAAGTTGGGAATCTGACTTATCAACCACTTGTTGAAAATTAAAATCTTCCATACTATTTGGGATAATCTGATATGGAGGTTCAGGTTGATCCTTGCTATTCTCATGTTCCCTCCAAATTGACTCTTCATGTTAAAAATTTTAATTAATTGCCACTTGTTGAAAGATGCTCATTTCAACATCTAATGGATCCTCATCAATGCATGATTTGAGGAACAAATCCTTATTCTCCACTTGACATGTAGATTCTACAGCTTGTATAGCCTTACAACTAGAAGCTTTCTTTGGGGTAATTTGACTATTCCAGTATTGAAATTCTTTGAGCAACAAATCAAGATCCCTATTTTCCTAATTTTCTATATGGAATCTTTCTTCCTCTACTATACCAAATATTATATTGTTAGTAATTGTAGAAACAATTTGATCTCCAATTTGAAGAGCTTTCCAATTAGCATACTACTTTTTAGAAAGAACATTACTTGTTTTGTGACAAACTAATGGAAAATCTGAATGTGACTACTCCAAACCATCCAAATCAGAGATATACATAGAAAGTTTTGTTGGATACAATTGTTCAATTGTGTGTTGTCTTTGATGTCACACAAATGTCATATCAGTCATCAGATAGTGCCTACTAAACTTAGAAAGTCAGCATAGCAAAGGACATTGTCTACTGAGCTCAGAAGGTTAGCAAGGCAATAGACAATGTCTACCAAGCCCCAAAGGTTAGTAAAGATAGCTTGTAATGTCTACTGAGTAGACAGCTAGTTACCGAGCCTTCAAGGTAATCAAATAAATTTAGTTCCTACCGAGCTTACTCGGTAATCGAAGAAAACATGACAAAAGAAGTTCTTACTGAGATCACTTGGTAATTGAATAAAATATGACAGAAATAGTTCTTACTAAGTTCACTCGGTCATCAACGGTAATTTGGTAAAAGTAGTTCTTCCTGAGTAAACTCGGCAGCCAAAGGATTTTAAGATATTGTAATGTTAACCGAGTCAAGAAGGTTAACTCTGGAAATTCCTAGAAGCAGTATTTACCGAGCAGGGTCGACCAGTAAAGGATGTTTATTTGTTTAAGAATAATATTTGTAGCCGACTGATAAATGATTTATTGGTAAATGTAACATGTAAATGAGCCAACTTGACAATTTGAATGGTATAAGTAAGAGGTCAAGTTTGCAAATTCAAAAGTAGAAGTGTGTAGAAATATGAGAAGTTAATGTGATATAAAGACTAATTATTGTGGAAGCGAATTTCAAGGATGATCAGAGATCATTGAGGAGTAGCAGTGTCATATTTGATCAAGGAGGATCTAATGATTTTGAACAAAGATTTGTATCTAGCAAATTCAGTTGCATCTTGTTCAGGTCAATTCATTGTTGCTTTCTAACCATTGTAGCAGTGATTTCAAATCTCTTAATAGAGTTGGTTTAACAACCCTTTTGTAAATCCTCTAACAAGGTGACAGTTCAGTTGAATTGTTCTAAAGACCTCTAGCAAGGCCACTCCTAATAGGGTGATTAAATCCTCTAACAAGGTCACACCTAACAGTGTGTATTGTAACCTTTAATAGGGTTGGCTCCTAACAGGGCTCACTTTAGAAGAGTGAAAAATTGGTGACTAGTTACTTGGTGGTTTTTCCCATATTGGGTTTCCACGTTAAATTTGGTGTCTTTTGTGTTCACTTTATTTTCAGTTACATGCATGAATGCTTGAAAAGAAAGTAATAGTTTAATTTACTAAGTTATAGCATTTGTTTACTGAGTACAAGTAGTAACTAGATCTTTAAGACATCTAAGGGATTTGTGGATTAATTTTTGGCAGTAACTAATTCACACCCCCCCCCCTCCCCCCCACCCCCTCTCAGTTACTCTATCTTTAATTCCAACAATTGGTATCAGAGCTATTGGTGCTTAAAGGAAAAGATTTCAAGGATCTAAGCTAAAGATCAAGATGTCTTACAAAAGGGAAATTCCAAGACTTAACAAGGACAACTTCTCAGCATGGCAAGGATTGATGAGGCTTCATCTGGCTTCCATTGGTGATATAGGGCTGCAATACCTTGATGAAAAATATGAAGAACCTTCTACTACATTATTTGTTAATGATATTGCTGAAAAGAAGACTCACAATAACATGATGATAGATATAGCATCTGCTCTGAGTTATGAAGATTTTGATGACATCAAAGATTGTAAAACTGCCTTTGAAATGTGGAACAAGCTGAAAGAAATCTATGAAGGAGATGATAATGTGAGAAGAGACAAAGCAAAAATTTTGAGAGGAAAATTTGACCAAATGAGGATGAGAGAGGATGAAAACATTGCAAAGTATGTTGAAAGATTTAAAGCATGTGTTAGTGCAATCAAAGCATCTGGAGAAGATATCAGTGAGGAGACAGTTATAAGTAAAGTTCTTAGAACTCTACTTCCCATTTATGCAATCAGAGTTTCTACAATTCAAGAAAGGATATGTGAAGCAAATCATAAAATAAATTTAGAGGCCATAGTTGCAAGATTGACTGCATTTGAACTAAACAACTATGACAACTATGTTCCAGCTGCCAAGAATGTTGAATCAGCATTTGAAGAAAAACTTTCACTCAAAGAAAAAGGGAAAAAGATGAAGGAACCATAATCAGAAAGTGATGAAGAATCAGAACAAAGTTCAGATAGTGATCTTGAAGTGGTTGAAGCTCTACTAGCAAGAAAATATTCAAGAGGCAAAGGAAAATACAAAGGTAATGTTCCTCTAATCTGTTTCTCTTGTGAAGAAATTGGACATATTGTTGCTAGGCACCCAAATAAGAAAAACAAAGATGAGAAGAAAGGTCACAAGTACAATGGCAAGAAAGACTTCAAATCGTTCAAGGATAAAGGTAAAAAACATGTTTTATGGTGAAAGATTCTAATGACTCTGATAATGAAGAAGAAGATGAAATTGTCTACATTGTTGTAAAAGATGAATCTGATAATGATGAGGAAATGGCACACATTTCTCATATGAGCAAAAATGATACATGGATCATAGATAGTGGTTGTTCTCATCACATGACTAGTGATAAAACTAAGTTTGAATACTTTGAAGACTATGATGGTGGCAGTGTAAGATTTGGTAACAATGAACCTTGCTGTATAAGAGGAAAAGGAAGAATCTTTCTAACCAAGGAACTTGTGTGTGATAATGCATATTGGGTAGAAGGACTAAAACACAATTTTTTGAGTGTGGCACAACTACTCAATAATGGATTCAAGGTAGAATTCATGCATGGAAAAGCAAGATTGTTGGATGGCAAAGGAAACTTGATTGGATTTGGCACTCAAACAAAAGGTAACTTATTGTATCTTGAACTTGGTGAATGTTCATGTTTCATTGCTCAAATTGAAGAAAGTTGGTTATGGCATAGGAGGTTGTGTCATGTAAACTTTGACAACTTAATAAAGATTAGTAAATTCAGGAAAGTAAGAGGTATTCTTGACATAAAGAAACCTGAGGTTGGTCTATGCAAGAATTGTCAAATTGGTAAAATGGGAAAGACTAGTTTTAAAAGAAAGAACTATCAGATTGAAGAAGTTCTAGAAATTATGCATACTGATTTGTGTGGACCTATTGGCATTGAAAGTTATACTGGTGAAAAATTCTTCATTTTGTTTGTTGATGATTATTCAAGAATGATGACTGTCATGTACCTTAGAGAGAAATCAAAAGCATTTGAAAAGTTCAAATGGTATTGGGGAAGAGTAGAAAAGGAAATAGACAAAAGAATGAAATGCTTAAGTTCTGACAGAGGTGGTGAATTCATTTCACATGAGTTCAACAATTTTTTCATTGAAAGAGGAATCAAAAGATAGGTTTCAGCACCTAGAACTCCTGAACAAAATGGAATAGAAGAAAGAAGGAACATATCTATAATGGATTGTGCAAGAACCTTATTGATTGAGAAAGGCATTGCTATCAAATACTGGAAGGAAGCTATCAGCACTGCAGTTCATACCTTGAACTGAGTATAGCTGAAAAATGACTCATTCAAAATACCCTATGAGTTGTGGTATGGATACAAACCCAATGTAAGCTATCTAAAAGTATTTGAAAGAAAATGTTACATTTTGAAAGAATCTAGAGAAGGTAAATTTGGCGTAAAAAGCGATGAAGGAATATTTTTGGGATACTCTTGCAAAAGCAAAGCATATAGATGTTTGAACTTATCTATTCACAAAGTCATAGAAAGTGCACATGTGAAAGTTGATGAGTTTGCAGAAAGAATAGAAGAAGAAAGCAAGAAGGAACCTGAAAACCACAGAAGATTTGTTTACATTGAATCTGATACAATACCAAGTATACCTATCAATCAAAAATCCTCAACTCTCGAGTTTTCATTAACCAAGTCACAAGAAGTTCAAACCGAGTCAGCATCTACTGAGCTGCAAGAACCCGAGTTGCAAAATAGAAGCTACCGAGTTAGCATCTATTGAGCCCGAGCAACTTGAATTAGAACCAGAAGTTGAGATACAAAAGGATAACAATGCAAGTCATTCAAAAGGAAAGAAGCCCATGTTAGCCAAGAATTTCAGAAAGCATCATACACTAGATTAGATCATTGGTGATAAATCAAAAGGAACAATGACAAGAAGTAAGTTGAAAGGCACTTGTTTACTTGCTGATTTTGAACCTAGATATGTCAAAGATGCACTAGACAATGAAAGGTGGATTGAAGCTATGAATGAAGAGATAGAATAGATAGAGAGAAAAAAAACATGGACTCTTGTACCTAGACCCAAAGAAAAGAATGTGATTGGAACAAAGTGGGTATTCAAAAACAAACTAAATGAAGATGGTAAGGTATCAAGGAACAAAGCTAGACTAGTATGCAAAGGATATTCACAAGAAGAAGGTGTAGACTATGGAGAAACTTTTGCTCATGTTGAATGATTGGAAGGTGTTAGAACCTTACTTGCATATGCTACATAAAAAGGATACAAAGTTTATTAGATGGATGTTAAGTCAGCATTTCTCAATGGCATATTGGAGGAAGAGGTTTACATTGAGCAGCCTAAAGGTTTTGTTGATCCAGACAAGAAGGACATGGTTTGCAAGTTGCATAAAGCATTATATGGTCTGAAATAAGCCCCTAAAACACGGTATGAAATATTGCATAACTATCTTATTCAGATTGGTTTTCAAAGAACTAATGATAGTAGTAGTTTGTACATAAAGGAAGGACTAGATAATAAGATTATTTTGGCAGAAATATTTGTAGATGATACTTTGTTCACAGAAATGATGATCTTTGCAAAGAATTTTCAGAACAAATGAACAAGGAATTTGAAATGTCAATGTTTGGTGAGATAAAATTCTTTGTTGGTCTTCAAATTCAACAGAATAAGAATGGAATTTACATCACTCAATCTAAATACATCAAGGATATACTAAAAAGGTTTGGTATGGAAGATTGCAAACCAGTTGGGACTCCTATGTGTACTGGATTAAAACTCACCAAAGATGATGAATCAAAGGAAGTGGATCAGAAATTATATAGATCTATGATTGGAAACTTGAAATATGTAGTGCACACAAGACCAGACATTGCCCTTGTAGTAGGAATTGTAGCAAGATTCTTAGCAAAACCAAAAGAAAATCACATGATGGCAATCAAAAGAATCATGAGATACTTGAAAGGAATTGAAGAATATGGATTATGGTATAAACTTGGAGGAAAATTGGATTTAAAGGTGTTCACTGATGCAGATTGGGCAGGAAATATTGATGACAAAAAGAGCACAAGTGGAGGAGCTTTCTTTCTTGGAAAAAGGTCGGTTTCTTGGACAAGGAAAAAGAAGAATTATACATCTCAATCCACAGTAGAAGCTGAATATGTTGCAGTAGCAGTAAATTGCTCAAACATTATGTGGTTTAAACAATTATTGAAAGGTATGAAGCAAGAAATTATAGAACGAGTTGTTATGTTTTGTGATAATATAAGTGCAATTAACATCTCCAAAAATCTAGTGATGCATTTAGAAACCAAGCACATTGCCATAAAGTATCACTTTGTTAGAGAATTGGTGCAAGAAAAGGAAATAAGATTAGAATATGTGCATACAAAGGAACAAATTGCTGACATACTCACAAAGCCTTTACCTAAGGATGCATTCTTGTATCTAAGAGGTAAGTTAGGGGTCATTCCCCTATCTGAAGCTCACTAAAATACAGTTTAGTGATGCATCAACAGGAATAGAATTGAAGATCTATCAGTTGATGCAGCAAACCAATGAAGACATTGCATATGAATCAGTACATCAGGTACAATGTTATTCAGTTGTTTTGAGTTATCTTTGGCATGTGTTGTCAAAGAGGGAGAATATATATTGTCATATCTTTCTAAAATTTGCAAATAATAAGAGTTTTTGTAAGAGGGAGTTTTGTCATTAAAAGACTTGTTTTCAAATTTCATTCTTCTATGACATGTTGTGTTGCCATCAATTCCAAAGAGGGAGATTGTTGGATATAATTGTTCAATTGTGTGTTGTCTTTGATGTCACACAAATGTCATATTAGTCATCAGATAGTGCCTACCAAACTCAGAAAGTCAACATAGCAAAGGATAGTGTCTACCGAGCTCAGAAGGTCAGCAAGGCAATAGACAGTGTCTATCGAGCCCAAAAGGTTAGTAAAGATAGCTTGCAATGTCTATCGAGTAGATAGCTAGTTACCGAGCCTTCAAGGTAATCAAAGAAATTTAGTTCTTATCGAGCTCACTCAGTAATCAAAGAAAACATGACAAAAGCAATTCCTACCGAGATCACTCAGTAATCGAAGAAAATATCACAGAAATAGTTCTTACTGAGTTGACTCGGTCATCAAAGGTAATTTGGTAAAAGCAGTTCTTACTGAGTAAACTTGGCAGCCAAAGGATTTTGAGATATTGTAATGTTAACCGAGTCAAGAAGGTTAACTCTGGGAATTCTTGGAAGCAATATTTACTGAGCAGGGTTGGCCAGTAAAGGACATTTATTTGTTTAAGAATAATATCTATAGCCGACTGATGAATGGTTTATTGGTAAATGTAACATGTAAATGACCTGACTTGACAATTTGAATGGTATAAGTAAGAGGTCAAGTTTGTGATTTCAAAAGTAGAAGTGTGTAGAAATATGAGAAGTTAATGTGATATAAAGACTAATTATTGTGGAAGCAAATTTGAAGGATGATCAAAGATCATTGAGGAGTAGCAAAGTCATATTTGATCAAGGAGGATCTAATGATGCTAAATAGAGACCTGTATCTAGAAAATTCAGTTGCATCATGTTTAGGTCAATTCATTGTTTCTTTCTAACCATTATAGCAGTGATTTCAAATATCTTAATAGAGTTGGTTTAATATCCGTTTTGTAAATCCTCTAACAAGGTGACAGTTTAGTTGAATTGTTCTAAAGACCTCTAGCAAGGCCACTCCTAATAGGGTCACACCTAATAGTGTGTATTGTAACCTTTAGCAGGGTTGGCTCCTAACAGGGCTCACTTTAGAAGAGTGAAAAATTGGTGACTAGTTACTTGGTGGTTTTTCTCATATTGGATTTCCATGTTAAATTTGGTGTCTCTTGTGTTCACTTTATTTTCAGTTACATGCATGAATGCTTGAAAAGAAAGTAATAGTTTAATTTACTGAGTTACAACATTTGTTTACCGAGTACAAGTAGTAACTAGATCTTCAAGACATCTAAGGGATTTGTGGATTATTTTTTGGTAGTAACTAATTTAGCCCCCCTCTCAGTTACTCTATCTTTAATTCCAACAGGTTTGACTGGTGGGAGGTCACAAGAGAACTTCAACTTAGCTAATAAACCTTGGATAAAAGGCAAAACCAACAATAAAAACAAAGAAAATTTGGTTGTTGAGGGAAACACCAAATCTTGATTTTTAACTAAAGAAACAAATTGAGAAGAAACCATGTTGTTCATACTATGTAATAGTTCTAAAAGTACTGTATGAGCACATAACCTAGGGTCTATATTATAATCTAGAAAAACTTCCTATATGTCCTGAATAGAACATTGGCATTGAGTATTAAAGTGACCCAATCTATCTTGATACTTATGAATTGTTTGCTCATTCTGAATTGAAACTGACTGGTCCCATAAACCCCATTGAGAATTTATGACCAAGTGAGAGGGAAGAGGTTGCCTCATATCTAACAACAAACAGACTCTCACATTCAAATGTTGTCAATCATAAGAGACAAGATCTTGCTTGAGGAAGATTCTCAACTTGTTTGCAAATATTTCAATAATCTGAGAATTCCTATACTCTAGGGGTAAAGAGGGGAAGGATATCTAGTGTGGCATAAAAAGGAATTTTAAGAGATTAAGGATTAAAATTAGGGACCCAAATCATAGTAAATAACCCAGACCCATAGCAAAACCATCCTTTTTGCTTATGCACTAGATCTCTATCTGCTTTTGAGTAAAAAATGGCTACAAAACATTTTGAATTTGAATTGATATAGAAAATATCCCTTAACCCTGCCCAAGATGAATGGGCCCAATCTTTAGCAAAAGAAAAGAGCAGAGAATTAGAGGAAAACTTACCAATTAATGTAGTTTGTCGAAGCAAATCAATAGAGCTTTGTAGCATATGATATGGTAGTTTAATTATCACCCTATCTATAGTTTGAGCATGAATATCATTTGGATTGGGATCAACCACTTGCTTCTTTCTCCAAACTTGATGATTTTTTGTTTGTTGTCTCCTAAACTATCTCCTTAACCTAATTTGTGGCCGACCAAGGTTGATATGGGGGACCTAAAGGAAACCCTTGATAAATATCAAAAATTGATTGTTTAGTTTGTCGTCCATTCTTCTAAGTTGGATTAGATTAACCCCTATTCATCGAAAACTTAGATTTACCCTAGTCCTGTGGTACATGTTGAAGTCATGTTGAAGCTTGCTTTGAAGATTTTCCTTTTTCAAAAGTCAAACAGTATCCATAATGTGATTTCTCCCTAGACTCTTGCTAACAGGAATCATGAAACCAAGGATTAATGAAGAAGGGTTTAGCTATCTAGACCACCGCTTCCCCTTAAAATATTGATTTTTTTCCTAAGCAAAAGTGAGTTTCTTGAAAATGGCAGCATTGGAATTGCAATTTAGCATGATCCTTCATAACCTGTTGCACTACAGGAATTTGAAGAAGGATTTAGCTAGCTAGACCACCACTTTCCCTTGAAATATTGTTTTTTTTCCTAAGCAAAAGTTAGTTTCCCGAAAATGGCAGCATTGGAATTACAATTTATCATGATCCTTCATAGCCTGCTGCAGTCATGCCCAAAATATCAGGGCAAAACACACACAACAATTTCTTTAAAAAAAAAAATCTAATAAGGGACAAATGAAGATTAACTATTTAAGACATTATTGAGCAAAATGTTAATGAACGATATATAGTATTAATCCTAAGATTGATCAGGGGGGGAGTATAAGTCTAATTGTTACATAGCATAGAAATTTAAGAACTAATTTCTACTATATCATGTAATATAATAATCCCAACTATAATTAAACTTTATTCTAAAACTAAATCATTTAAAGTTCAAGAATAATTCTAGAATGATAATAACATTAATTACATAACTAAAATTGAATGAAAGAAATCTAAACTAAAACATACTATGACAATTAACATTTAAAACATAACCATTAACTTTCCTTACCAATGAGCACTAGAGTCACACAAATTAAACCTTTACTAACCACTTAATTCTAAACCTAAATTTATTAGAAATAAAACATTCCTAAAGGTAATAACAATATAATTAATACAACTACGATTTAGATAATAAAATAAAACAAGCTTCCATAACTTACCAATCTAAAATTTTAATTGAAAATTAACTCCAACATACTTATAACAATCTAATTTATATTAGTCTACCATTACGATTAAAATCGAAGACTAAGGTTAATTCAAAAAGGTCTATAAGTCAACTAAACACCCCTTTTTTTTTATATCTACTATAATTTTTGGATCAACTTTTAAATGCCAAAATAGGGTTCCATCTAACTCTTCTTGCAATCTGTAAAACTAATCAATAACGTAAACTAAAATACAACTATAACAAATGATGCTAAAATAAAAAGACTATCTAATTAAGAGCTAACTTAATTCTAATATTTATCATATTTTAAAGCTTTAAACTTTTACTAATCTAATTTTAAATAAAATTAAATAAATAATTAAGACATTAACATTCCTAACTTATATAGCTATTAATAACTATTAACATTACTTAAAATTTACTAACATTAACATTACAACAAGTACTAACATTACATTACTACTAACTCTAATTAAACAAGACTAGTACTAATCTAAATTACAACTAAATCTAATTACTCTAAATTTAAAAAGATCATAATACTAACCAAACTAACAATCTTTAATCCAAATTAATCTTACTAACTTACAATTACCCAATCAAATACTAATTTAATACTAAACTAGATCTAAAAGCCATTAATTACTAAACTCTAAAAAAATCTTAATCTAAGTTAACTTAAATCAAAACAAGAAGAAAATAACTAACTAATTTAATATAACCTAACTACATAAAACATAAACTAACTCTACTAACCTAACATACATTCTAACCACAAACATTACCTACCCATACCCCCTTACCCTAGGCCAAGTGGGCTAGCTACCCACGTTTCCCACATCCCAATGGCATTGCGCTACCCTAAGTCTGCAGTACGCAGACCTGTCCCCCTCTTAATTCTTGCGTGAGTGGGGATGATGGAGCCAGTGTTTGGGAGAAGGAGTGATGGCATTTTTGCCTTGCAATAATTTTCTTATGAAGACACTTACCTAGCTCCAAGGCTCCTCAAGCCTGTCCCATGCTTCCCCAAGGTACTGACATGCTGACTAGGTATGTTAGCGCAGTACCTTCCTCTATTTGCGTGGGTGATGGGCAATATAAACCAATGTATGGGAAAAGAGGGTGGTGCTTGGAGGAGTAAATAAGGTAGTTTCCAAGTTAAGGGAATAAATAACATTCTTTCTGATTTCCCCAAATCGATATGACCCTTCACCTTGCTGCACGTACTTGTTGCATGTACCGTGCTATGGAATGATGAGATTTGCTATGCCTAGCATTGAAACGAGTTAAGCGAAAAGGATAATATATGGGTAAATAAAGTATAGTGGGTGAGTCTTTTAAGTTAGATTTGGATTTAATAAAAAGAATAGACATAAAGTATTAGGCTAGCACCATGCCTCCTAGTCTTTAGGAATTTAATGCAAAAGTAATGTTGTTGAGGAATGTCAACGAAAAGTTCTCTTAATTATTATAATTTTCAAATGCATTGAACTTATATTCATTTTAAATTAAATATTTAGTATTAATTTTAGTGCAATCTAAAAGAATAATACAGAGAATATTCTCTGTGATATTGGGAAGATTAAAATTTCTCCCATACATTTTCCAGAGAGCCTTTTTTACCTGGAGGTGCACATTTTTTTTAAAGAAGCCAATTTTGGCTAAGTGCTGACATGTTTTCTTGCTAAAATTCTTTGATAAACAAGGTGAGTTAAACATTTCTAGAGGCAATATGGAGTTATAATCCCCTAAATCAAATTGACACACAAGCATGCAAAAGATTATAATCCTCTTAATCAAATTGATTTTTATTCTTTATGAAGCTTAACAAGGAATTATGATCTTATATTCAGAATTCAAGAAGGTGATGAATACTCCTTATCAAATTTTATTGTATTACTAATGAAGCTTAACAATGAATGTGATAACTAGGTGATCACCATGTAGAATTATTATTACATGCTAATATTCAAAACATCGAATTGAACACTTCAAAACATCAATTGTCTTTCACTATCATAATTGAAACTTAAAATTTCCCAATTCAAGACTTTATCTATCATTCTAAGTTCTTATATACATATGCCAAAATTTGTAACCATATGAGAGCATTGCAAAGAAATTTTCATAATCTTTTCTTTCCTCTATTATTCATCCTAGTTCAAGGCTCCATCGAGAAAGAACTAGTAACAAAACCCGATGTCTTTGCCACTACATCAAATCCAATTACAACTTACATAATATTACAATTCATTGAGTTTTCTTCAAGGCTTCCACAAGAGAACTTTTATCAAATGTCTTCATTGCAACAAGGGTAAACATGGAAGAGGCAAGAACCAACATGGAGATAAACAACACAAGGAGATAAGAAAATTAGGCATGCATTCCCACCCGGTTGCACAATAGGTCCAACAATGAACGAATATAGGGGAAAGGTCAATTTTCTCAATAGGAGAAGTCAATCACCATACCATCACATAGCCCTTTCGGGGCTAAAACTTCAAGAACTTCCATTCTTTCATGAGGCCCTTTCGAGGCTATAACCACAAGGATTTCCATTCTTTTCCACATTCAAGAATTCTCAATAACAACAAGGTATGGGATGACAAGTAGGGGGCCATACACCCTACCCTTTCTCCCTCCTCTCTCCATGAGAGGAGACTCTACACTATTGAGGTCCAACTAATGCCCTTTCCCCAAGCATGGCCACTTCTTCCCTATCCAAGGGTGAGTGTTGCGAAAAACATCCCCATGAAAACCTCTCAAAAAAAATCAACACACCAAGAAGGCATATGAATAACATCAAAAGAAGACAAGATGAAATCCCTCCCAAATCCACCCCCAACACACAACAAGAAATGCAAAACTACATAATGTCTCCAACATGATTCAAGCAAGATTCAAAATATGAACACACATGAAGAACCATTCATGGAGTGAAGAACTCCTACCTTCATAAAAGAGTTATGGCAATGGTGGTTTGAGAAGAGCTTCCCTTTCTTCCTTCAATCTTCAAGACTTCCTCCAAAACTAGAGGATTGGGTGACAAAAACCAAAACTACCCCCAAAATGCCTCTAAGTATGGTCCTTAACTCCACTAAGCTTCAAGTAACTCCAGTTGGGGGTTTGGTTTTACTAACCCAAGTAAAGAACAACCCATTTTCGAAATCAACCAAAAATAGGGTTTTTGAGTGACCCTAAGAGTCAACCTAGGAGGCTAAAGGGTTGGAAAGTACCCCCACCCATACCCTTACCCATAGGGGTGCTTAAATTTATTGTTTCTAAGCCTTTAAAGACTTATTAGGAACAATAAAAGTTAGGATAATAGTAAGATCAAATTACAACCTTTAAAAATTACAATACAAGGTTTACACAAAATTAACAAGTAATTTAGCCCCGTTTTTCCATTGAGTTATCTCGGCTAATTTTCCTGCACACTCATTGCACACATCAGTAGGTCCAAAAACCACATGCATAATGCGAATTACATATTAGAGGGATTATATAAATTAAAGCATCCATTTCTTAATAAATAGTTGTTTATTTACTTCTACTCATATTTCTAACCCTTTGACTTGCATAACCAAAAGTGTTAGTGTTGCATAAATTTTCTTCATCATAATACATATTTATAAGCATTAAATGACAAAATCAATTAACTGAAGTAAAACATCACACATCGTAAAATAGCATCAAAATGTTCAGTGTATCCAATAATGTTTTGACATAATAGCATGAGTATCAAAATAACAATGTATCATCGGTGCTAGGATGGGTCGGGGTGAGGCCTCACAGCTGCACTATAGGAATTGAAGAGAAAATAGTGGAAGGGGCAAGATATGATTGTTGTTTTTTGAAAACCCTAGGCTGATTTTGAATATTAATCCCCAAATGGAGACCTATCTGCACATCAACTACTAAATCTTCTTGTGCACCTTGTCCTATGTTCATGCTAGCACCTACAAATGCTCGCACCTCTACTCTAGCTTTAGCACCTGCCCCGTTCTCTATACTTACACCAAAACCTACTCTAACTCCTGCCTTTTCCATCAATAATTTGCATTCATGAGTTTAAACTTTTGAGGCAAAGTGCACACCTATACCCTAGACTAGTGGAGCAAGTACGTGGAACATAACTCTTGTAAGGGAAACTGGTCCAAAGCCATTCTCCACCACTTGTTTCTTTCTCCAAACTTGATGATTTTTTGTTGGTTTGAAAGGGGACCCTAATAGGTTCTTGAGCATTTTTAGAAACCCTGACAACATGGGCTAAATTAGAACCTTCTATACCATTGGGTTCATCATGAGAAATATGAGACACATCTGCAGGTATAGCTGTTGTCTCGTGGACTATCTCCTTAAGCTAATTTGTGGCCAACTGAGGTTGATATGGGGGACCTGGAGGAAACCCTCAACAAATATCAAAAATTAGTTGTTTGGGTTGTCATCCATTCTTTTGACTTGGATTAGATTGACCCCTGTTCATTGGAAACTTGGATTTACCCTAGTCCTATGGTACATGTTACTAAAGTCATGTTGAAGCCTACTTTGAAGATTCTCCTTTTTCAAAAGTCAGAGAGTATCCATAATGCAATTTCTCCCCATACTCCTACTAACAGGAATCATGAAACCAAGGATTAATGAAGAAGGGTTTAGCTAGCTAGACCATTGCTTTCGCTTGAAATATTGATTTTTTTTCTTGAGAAAAAGTGAGTTTCCCCAAAAATGGTAGTGTTGGAATTGCAATTTATCATGATCCTTCATAGCCCACTGCACTATAGGAATTGAAGAGAAAATAGTGGAAGGGGTAAGATATGATTGTTTTTTTAAAAAAACCCTAGGTTGATTTTGAATATTATTCCCTGAATGGAGACCTATCTACACATCAACTACTAAATCTTCTTGCACACCTTGTCTTGTGTTCACACGAGCACCTACAATTGCTTGCACCTCTACTCTAGCTCTAGCACCTGCCCCTTCCTTTGCACTTACACCAAAACCCACTTTAACTCCTACCTTCACCATCGCTAATTCACATTCGTGAGTTTAAAATTTTGAGGCAAAGTCCACACCCATACCCCGAGCAAGCAGAGTAGGTATGTGGCACACAAGTCCTGTAAGGGAAACTAGCCCAAAGCCATTCTTCACTACTTTCTTGTATATAAAAAATATAATATTTTATAGTAAGATGGAGGATTTAATCCTTTTAATAACTCAAAAAACTTAGTTAAAAGTATCTAGTATCGTCCTTAAACTTAACAATTATAAATCACAAATAATGTGAAATTTGAAACCTTCAATAGTGTGAAAAATAGAAACTTTTGACCATATGAAGTTTTTTAACTTTAAATGTTATTCCATAGTGAAATTGGAAGATGGAATTCAATGCCTTTAATAACTTAGTAAATACCTTATTCAAACGTATAGCCTTTTTGAACTTAACGATTTATACAATGTGAAAAATTGAAACCTTGCATAATGTTGAAAATGAAAACTTTAATGGTGTGAAAATTTGAAATAGATTCAATATTTTGTAGTGAGATGAAAGATGGAATTTCTTTTTCTAAAATCACTATCAGAATATCTAATATGATCATTAAATTAAACTATTTAAAATCTCAATAATGTGAAAAATTGAAATCTAAAA
Source organism: Cupressus sempervirens (assembly GCA_028749045.1). Taxonomy (NCBI): domain Eukaryota; kingdom Viridiplantae; phylum Streptophyta; class Pinopsida; order Cupressales; family Cupressaceae; genus Cupressus; species Cupressus sempervirens. Next base: position 689,174,979 of record CM053792.1, on the reverse strand, counting down.
TATTGACAAAAACTAGAGTAAACATTTTAAAGCTTGAAAATTTCTAGAAAATAAAAACTTTAAATAATGTGAATTATTTTTTTAATTATGTCATACAATATTCTATGATACAGTAGAAGTAAAATTTAATTTGATTGTGTATACTTTTTTTGTCATCAACTTGATCACAAAAAAAATTCCACACAATAGAAACAAGAAATTAAAAATCACATATGTGATAGTGTGAAAGAATGAAATGAAAAATTTGTAGAAATTTGAAAAGAACATATTCTACAAAAATAATGAGAATAAAGAAAGAATCCATTTTATTTTTTAATAGAAGTCATCCACAAACAAATTTTAGGTACCGGCTAACCTCAGATAATGTGAAAAAGTGAAAGAAGATAGAATTTAATTCCCAGATATTTTCATTCATTCATTAAGTGTTCGCCCCGTTAAAATAACGGCAACGTCGTTGTCGCCGACGCCGTCGCAATCGGGAAAACCAAAAAAATGAAGTGAGTGCGAATCAGATACGGTCTGACGTGACCTCCCGTCGGTTTGACTTCTTTAGCAGGTCGTATGAACGCGTCTCACGCGTGAAGACGCGTTGTTTAACTCCACGTGTCGGCGAGAACAATCTCATTTCCCATATAGAGGATATGTTGCTTACTGGAATCTTCATATAGATAATAGTTATACACTTTCTGAAAACATATATCTGGTTTTAACAAGGTAGAAGATGGGCCGACGTGCATGCTGTGATAAAAGGGAAGTAAAGAAAGGTCACTGGAGTCCTGAGGAGGATAAGATACTCAGTCATTTCATTCACAAATATGGCCCTCGCAATTGGCGTGAGCTCTCTAAGAAATCAGGTCTGGTTTCTACCCCAACATTTGAATTCATGTGTAGATTAAGGTTGTTGTCTCTCAGAATAATCTATGGCAGCAGGGCTATTGAGATGCGGTAAAAGCTGTCGTTTGAGGTGGATTAATTACTTGAGACCAGACATCAAACGAGGAGGTTTTACTTCCCAAGAAGAAGCTGCCATTATTCAACTTCACAAACTCTTGGGTAACAGGTTAGATAAGTTCGAGATAAAGCAAGTTAAATTATGATATTGCTATCAGAATTTAATTGTGTAATTTTTGAGTCAAATTCATTAATGCATAGATCATGAGTACTGATTCACACACGAATAAATAGAACACTTAGCACTCATTAGATCTATTTGGCGCACCGGGACCTCCCGGGATGTCACCCATCTGATTACTACTCCAGCTGAAGTGCTCTTAACTACAAAGTTCCCTCCATCCATTCTGCTTGCAACCCAATTTGATGATAATTGTTTAATCATTCATATTGATAGGTGAACTCATTGGTTGGATGATAATTGTTTAATCTTTTATATAGTTAGGTGAACGATCATTGGTTGCAAGTGTCTTTATTTATGATAAATGATCGAATAGTTTCTGATTTTAATTAGATTGTGATATTTATATTTGAATACAATAGTCTTTTTTTTTAATATCGAAATCATCGATTCATGAGAAATGGTTTATAAGAATATATCTGTCATGTGAATGAATAGAATACCTAGTATTGATTTCATCTTAATAGCAATAATACTAATTAGTGTTATGAGATAGTTTTATCTTTTAATTCTTATGCAAACTCATTGATTCATACATCTATTGAATGCATTATACACTCTATGATAAATGACTGATAAATGACCTAAGTGTTTCTGAATTTAATTACATTTGTAATATTGTTATAATGACAAGTTTATTTTGAGTCAAATTCATCAACTTATATTTCATGTAGGTGGTCAAGAATTGCTGCATGCTTTCCGGGAAGAACAGACAATGAGATTAAGAACGTGTGGAACACCAAGTTGAAGAAGCGTGTTGGAAACGACCAAAGTGCGATTTCACTTGATGTTTGCATGCAGGACAGTACGTCGATAAACGAAGTTTCCCATGCAAACCATTTGTCTTTTCTACCATTTCCAAGTCAACAAAATGATTCAGCTGATTTTCCCACCTCACTATTCTATGATACTCACAATATGTCAACTGAAATATTTCAGTCTGATTGTATACATTCTTCCATTGGTTGCAGCGAACAGCATTCATCAAGTGTTGTCGATGATCTTGTAATAGAGGAGACTTTTGTCTTGGAAGATGAAGAAACATGGCTTCAGCCAAGGCAAAACCAGAACATGAACACATATAATGAAGTATTGTGTGAGGGAGGGTCAAGCATAGAAACTCAGTATTTAATGGATGCCTATCTAGAAGATGATTTATTGAGCTGCATAGATAGTGCAGACACAGATCACAAGGCTAGTGATGATGGTTCTGATTGCACAGATGATTGGTTCAATACTTTGTGTCAAATCCAGCCACCACCAGTGTTATAGGGTGTCTCTTCACTTTCTCAAGTTTGAGATATTTTCCTTGCATGAATAAAAAGTAGAGAACTCTATTGATGATTTTGATGGAGTGATGAAGTAGGTTTAACTATTTCATATATGATTTTCATTTTCGTTTATGAGAGTTAAATGTGTATTGCTTTTCAATTTAGGTTTACGAGAGTTATGTGTATTAACTTTTCATGGGTAACAAACATAATACTTCGAATTGCTGATACAAGAGCATTGAATATATATTGGTTTTCTTGATTACCTATTTCAATTTTTCTAGATTGCTTCGAATCAGTATTGGTGACTATTATGAATAGTATGAAATGGTTCAAGGGTAGAATAGAAAGTTGCATTCATTGTTGAAGGAGCAAAAGGGTATTAGTTATTATAGGATAAATAATGAGTGTGCACACTTTTGTAAACAACAATATAAAAACATTTAGCAAAAGAAGAGTTATATTAGATATGATGATTGGCTATGGAATCACAATAAAAATAGATGTTCAGTGATGCTTATAATTGATAATTATTTATATGTAGACAAACTGATTCTTCATTTTGTTGTTCTAGATTATTCATGGTTCTTTGGTCAACTCATATAATATTTTGTTGTCATGTATATTGCGAGAACATTAAGTTTCTATCACATTAATAGCTGCTCCTCATTTTATTTCATTTTGAAATTTCCATCACCATTGGTACCATGGATGATTGTATATTTTTTGGTTTTGGAAGTCGTATCCATCATTTTGGTATCAAGGAAACAAGATCTAGGAGTGGAGAAGCATTAAGGTGTCTCAATATTTATCCTTAGAGGAAGTTTGTTGCAGAAAAATATGGTATACACTATAAAGGAGTTGATTTTTAATAAATATTTTATTATAGGTGTGAGGAGACATGTAACTGAAAAGTGCTTAAATCCTAGGGAAGAATTTAATGCATAAGAGAAGAAACTTCTTACCATAGCGGTGATGAAGGAAGTATGAAAGATTGCATGAGATTATGAGGAAATTTATTTGTGAGATATACAAGAGGTTTTAAAGTAAGAAAGTGATTTGAAAGGGGAATATGAAATGCATCATGAGGAGGCAAGAATTGTTTAAGGCATAAGAATAGAATGGATTTTTTTTAAAAAGCTTTCTTTGTAAAAATGTTGTGATTGTATGAAATGAAAAAGTAGAGGATAGTGAGTTTTTGGTAGGAATATGTCTCTTGGAAGGCATGAAATAAAATAATAAATATGAGAAGGTCAGAGAAATAGTGGCTAAAAATGAAGAAGTGGAGAATGAGACTAAAATTGAGTTAAAGAGGTTGCAATGAATAAAGAAGTTGAGATTAGAAAGTTAGATTTTGAAGAAGTATGAATGAAATAATTTTTGAAAGAGATTATTGGATATTATGTTGTCCCTACAGAACAAATATGCTTAAATTTAAATAAGAGTACTATCTCATATATGGTTGCCCTATTCCAAGCATGGACAATTTGTTGAATCATTTGAGTTGGAAGACTAGTGAGATTCCTAATATACCATGTATTGGAGCAATTTGTTATTTTGTGAAATTTTGGCTACTCATGTTAGGCATGGGAGCTTGAAGGATATAAATGTTGATGTTTTTTATTTTAAGAAGCATATTGGGATGACATAGAAAACTAGAAGATCCATCAAGAATTGTTAAGGGGAAAAATAGAATGCACATTTTGAACAATATTTATTTTCCAAATAAGGTTGTGATTGAAGGAAAAGGAAAAGAAATACAAGATAATTAATTTTTAGTAGGGACATGTGTAATGCCTCTCTTGGATATCCTTGGAAACAAGGATAAACAAGAACTAACATTTCTTTAAGGATAAGATGCTAGAAGAAAGTACCTCACAAAGATTGCAAGAGAACTCTAACATAAAACCAACATCTTGAAAGATCTTCAAACATTTATCACTTAATAATGTGTTCTTTTAAAATCTAAATCCAAATTTCCTGAGTGTTTACTCCATACAAGTAAATTTACCATTTACAATGTAAGAAAAAAGAGGAAACACAATGAATGATCATAAGAAGGCATCGAGAAATTTGATGACTAGTCCAATAAAGGAAAATATTGAAAACCAATGCTAGCCCAAAAAGCATGTGGAAAGATCCACCAACCAAATAACATAAGACATCAATCAAGTCACATTTTATGTGATGACTAAGAACAATCATAGAAGATGGATAAATCACAACATGATGCTAAGGAATACATCACCCTAGTAGCGTTAGAGAATACACTCACACACCTCAAGCAATATAACATAAATGACCTCATGGATATGCATGCTATAATATTCTTATGAATTCAAGAAAATGATTTATTAATTACAATTTTTCTAAGATTTCAAAAAAAAGTCATTTGGGGATGTAAGTTATTAACCCAAATGATCAAAAGAAAAAAATAACTTATTTCACAATCGTTTCAAGATAAAAAATCATTTCTTAATGAAAGGAAACATTTCATCACTATATTAAAATAACAATGAATTACAAATAGGATTTATTTATTTAATTTTAATAGCAAAACAAAAGGAACATAATGCACCATACTCCATTAGGAGAAACACAAGAGGCACTCAAGGCCAAGAAATAGACCACACAAGGGTCCCCATCCATTCAAATCCACAAAAAAAATCCCACAACATGGTCTTCTATGCCTAGATAAGGTTCTCACCAAGAGGTATCACCCATTCCTAAAGGTACATGGAACCAAAGTATTCACTTCATTCTCCTCACATTACTCGAGTCATATCTATCAGATCAACAAGTTTCTCCCAAGAAGGTGCCCAATAAAAGGATATAACAAGCTCAGAAGAAGACACTCAAACTCACACAATAATAACAACAACAACCATATGGGTACATATGTACAGGGATCCGAATGTTTGAACATGGGCTTTGATACTATATGTAATGCCCCACTTAGAGATCTTTGGAAACAAGGATACAAATACACAAGTTCATATATTATTTTTAAGATAAATCATGATCACAGGTAGAAAAAAATCATAAGATCGCAATATTGTAATGACAAACTAAATACTAACCACCAAAGATCCCCAAGTGCTCATCAATAAAAATGCATTCATTTTAAACTTGAATCAAAAATTCCTAAATGACTAAAAAAAACAAGTTGATTCCAATTAACATTAAGGTAAAATCCAACACCAAGTTTCAAAAAAATACTCAACATCAGATCTGTTATGAACTAGGAAGATACGAGACCCAAAAGGTTATCCAAAACTATAAATCAAGTTCCAAAAAGTCTTTATACATGTTTAGTATTGATTATACAACCAAATAGTTAGTTAGGCTGGTATAAGTCAAAAGCATCTCTAATACGAGCTTTCCTTATGAGTTGTACAAGTGACCCTCTACATTTGTACAAGATAGAAAAGGTCTGTATGAGCCTTTGAATACCCATATGAGTTAATTTGTACTCATATGACACTTTGAAGTCCCATATGGCCTCAACACAATATTAATGCAAAAATTTCTAATGGAAGTAAGAAAGAAGGGAAAATATCCACATTGGAGACTACTGAATCCATGTAAATTGAGGAGTGATCAATTGAGAGCATAAAAATTAATCTAGATACTCTAATATGCTAACATATGGATCACAATTTAACCTCTATCCAAATAATAGACATCATCAATGTAAAGCATGTTCATAAGCAACATCACTATGAAAGGAAAGAACAAGTAGAAGAAGAAATTGAACTAAAACAATCATGCTCATTTCCTTTCAACCCTAATGGCATCATGACATCTCAAGGATCCTAACCATACCCCATAGCATGAAATATCAATACACCAACAAGATCAATGGCATTATCTTATGAGTTCTACCTTACCAATAACCATCATATACCATCACATGTAACATGAAACATCCAACATGCTAATCTATCAATAGTGTCACTAATCCATAATAGTGATAAGAAAAATCATGTAGAAGAAATAAGATCCAACATCATGATAAATAATGCAACAAGTAAACATATTAATCATCACCTAAAACATGATATCAGTGCATGTAAAGTAATAAATTAAATCACAAGGTAACATACTCCAAATGTACCAAGAATCCAAGAAAATATCCAGGATCACCCTCAACTAGAAACAAACTATCTTTGTACACTAGTCCCTAGTAGTGGTATAGGTATCTACACCTCCCAACCACGTGGTAGCCGTAGGCTTAGTGCTGCCATGCTAATGGAGATAATAACCCAAACACAATCACATAAGACAATAACCCATGGCTAATATATGTGCCAATCAAATCTGAAATGAACATCTATTTGATCATGAAGATAATGTAGTACATAAGGTCACTTGTCAAATCCACTAAGGATAACTATGTAGGGACTATAATAGAGTGTAAATTTCTTGTCATTGGGAAATCTAGGCTATCTCTAGGATTTTCTTTTCATTTCATGAGGACTATTCTGAATGTCTTTCACTAGTGTCTAGTTATGTGTTGCAACTCTATTGTGTTCATTTTGAACCACTGAAAGTATGTACAAGGGATAACATCATGGAGAGCATACAAGTGTGTTTTTGTATATATCTAAAGTTGTATGTTCAAAAATGTTATTTGGTTCAATGTTGATAAATGTAATGTTTCTATGAAATAAAAAGAAGGTTGAGAAAAGTATGTACTTGTTAGATGGTAATTTATTGTCGTTGTATTTCTTTATCTCAAATTCAAATATTTGTAACTATTTAAAGATGATTAAGTTAATGCTAGTTATGTTAAATGAGATTATATGGTTTTAGGGTGTGTTATTAATTGTTTCTTAAGTTGCATGACTTTGTTATCATTCTTCCTCTTTTGTAGTTTTTGGACATTTTATTGTTGTATTCTCTTAAACCAACCAGGATGGTTAGCCTTGAGCCTTGTTGGAGAAGGATTTAGGTTCTTTATGCCATAGACTTCTATAAACTCTTTGAGTAGATTCAAGTGGAGCTTGAATGAAAAGTTATGGTTCCTGGTAGCTCCTGGTGTTCTCCAATGGCTCATATTGGCTCCTTTAGTAAAGGATAGTAGTTTCTTAGTGCATCATCATGTGACCTAAATGCTTAAAATGCTTGATCTGTGATCATGGGTCTTATAATCATGCATTTATTTGGGGTTTTTCACTTTGATAGTAGGTGTTATCCTTGGAGGTTGTTAGAAATAAATAATACTAAGGGGGTTTTTCCCACAACTGAATATTGCTAATTACTTTATAACTTGCATATGAAAGTAAACCAATAATGTCGAGCAGTAAATATAACCATGCACATATATAACTCATAACACCATTATTTGTTAACCAAGAAAACCCTAATTAAGGGAAAACCTCAATGGAGATGATAGCCACTAGATAATTCACTAAATAATAGGGTCATGTCAAGGATATTGACCCTGTTAGGAGTCTATGAAGTACATATAGTGTCTTGAGTCTCTGTTAGGAGAGTAGGCCTTGTTAGAAGCCTCAAGGTTGTTAGGATTTGGTAGAACAAATACAATATATGCAAGAAGATACAACTTCCCTAACATGTAATTATACAATTCAGTTCTTCACAAGAATAGATATACATATAATAATTTTTAGCTATTGTACTTTTCACTTGTTTCATCATACATCTGAATTCATATTGAACATAAGTCTTACAATTATTTCAATCTCTCTATACAATAGTTCACATCATATAACACTTTCTCATCTATCATATATAGCACACTTATCTTTGCAAGATAAGATCTTTACTTATACCTCACATATTTACAAAACTATGCTTGGTCGGCCTTCATGTGTTCACACGGTTGACATAATATAAAATAACTTATGGATTAATATCCTCATAGTTGTATCATCATAAATTTTTAATTATTTTATAACCAAAATAATTCCTAATGCCATACAATGAACACTAATCTATAAAAAGCATTCTCAATACTAAAAACAAATAAACACTTAAGATAGGACCAAAGAAGACAAAATTGAGGAAAGTAGACCAAAGATGGTAAACTCCCCAAGTGCTTCTCATGATGACGAAGCTATGTCCCTGATGGATAGTGGATGTATGCTCACGATATGCTCAAGCTCCAAATGGATGAGTGATAATCAAATATGAGTGTGGATGAATGATTCAACAATGAAGGTATGGAGGGTTTTCAGCATTATAATAGTATTTTGGTAGTTTTTAGGCTCTCAAAATAGCATTATAAGTTTGCTTCAAAAGTGGATGATTTTAGTGAAGGGAGAGGCTTCTATTTATAGGCCAAGGGGTGGAAGGATGGATAGTCAGGATGCAAGGATGGCAAGATGGTAAGGGAGGGCTAGGATGCACTCAAAGGGGAGCACATGGATTGTGCTTGTTTAAAGCCAATTAGGAGGTGACACATGTCACAAGGTGATTGAATGTGAGAGGGTAGGATATGGGTTGGTCAAAGGAGTAATGAGGGAGGTTGAGCCATAAATGGAGATGGTTGGGTCAAATAGAGATGGTTGGGTCATTAATAAAGATGGTTGGAAGGAGGATGAGATTGTTGACTTTGGCTTAGAGGTGGTTGGGAGGAGGATGAGATTATTGACTTTGGCTTGGGTTAGCAAGTCTTAACCCTTACTTAAGTTGTGCACATGATTAGAAGAGGGATTAGGATTAGCTTAGGAGTTGGCTAACCTTGTTTAGGGAATGTGACAAGGTTAGAGGGGGGTTTAGGATTAGAATTGACATCTTCTAGAAGAGTCTAGGCTTTTAGGATGAGGATAAATAAGATTTTTTAGAAAATAAATAAAGTTTTATTTATTTCAAGAGTTTAGGTTGAGGAAATATTTATTAAAATATTTTTAATAAATATGAGGATTAATATTTAATCTTAATTAAATATTTTGAGTTGGGATTAGGGGTAGGAAATGATGGGATTAGCCTTTAATCAAAATTAAACAAGGATTTAGAAGATTTTGGAAGAGGTTAGTGGTCTTAAGGAAATTGGCCAAGTTTTGGACAAAAAAAAAAAAAATTATTTATTTTGGGATTTTTGGTCAATTTATTAATTAAATAATTAATAAATAAGGAAATAATGTTTAAATAAGATTTAAACATTTTTGGGAGGGATTCCTTAATTAAATATTTTTAATTAAGATAAAGGGATTTAATGGCATAAAAATAAATTAATTAATTAAATAATTAATTAATTAATAAATGATGATGTCATCAGGGATTTTTTTCAGAAAATAAAAATACTTTATTTTCTAAAGGATTTTAAGGCGTCTACATTTTGCCCCTCTTTGAGATAGTTTTGGAACAATACTATTTCAAAGAAGTTTGAAGATAGACGACACGAAGGAAACTTTGAAAGGAACATGATTGCCCCAGTCTTGAATAGAAGAAGAGAGAGTGGACTGTGTGATGCCCCCTCAAGAAGATGGCGAGGAGAGAAGGGGAGGCCTGATAGCTTCTTGAAAGGTACAAGAATCTAGGACAAGAGAAGGATTGAGGGTAGCTAAGAGAGGTGAATCAAGGAAGCTATGGGAGAATGATACAAAGGAAAACCTTTTGCACAAGGATAACCAATGGGTAAGAACACTAGCTTTAGGGAGAGGGGAGAGGGTGATTGGTTTTCTAAATTGAATCCCAAGGAAGTGAGGTGGAAGATGGGAGATTTGGGGAGATAATGATTCAAGGATTTATGATTGGTGATGACTAAGATTACGATTGATGCAGGAGATATGATGATGATTGATGTAGAAACTATGATTATGATTGATGAAGGAGCTAAGATTATGTTTGATGAAACACCTAAGATTATGATTGATGAAGGAGCTAAGATTATGATTGATGAAGCACCTAAGAGTATGATTGATGAAGGAGCGAAGAGTATGATTGATGAGGCACCTAAGATTATGATTGATGAAGGACCTAAGATTATGATTGATGAAGGAGCTAAGATTATGATTGATAGAGGAGGTATGATTATGATTGATACAGGATTAAATACCATGGGATTGATAGGAGATATGATTGGGCTATGGATAAAACTTGTAGATCAGGATTGTAAGACTAATTGGATGGGATGCTTAGATAGGATGGGATGTTTTGATCAAATTGGAGTATTAAGGAATCCATTGAAGCTTGAGCATGCGGGTGTTCCAAAGGGGAGCACCACCATGTAGTTGAGCACTTATTTTGATATAGGAATATTGGGAATATGCCAAGGTTACTAAGAACATCAAGGCCTTTTTACCAATATTACATAGGACTGACACGAAACAAACACGCAAGGATTGCCCCAGCATCACACATGAATCCCGAAAGAATCAGAGTGGAAATGATACTGTGTAATCCACAAGCAAACAATATTTCCCAAGTGCACCATGTAACCACAAGTGATCACATGTTTGGACTATGCAAGGGGCATATCTGACTAACTCACAAGCAGAAAAGAAAAAGAAAAATACCTGATCAAAACCTTGCTCTTGAATTGCCCCATTCATAATACACCATGATATAAAAGATTGTGGTGACCATGAGGAGGGAACAACCCAAATCACTTGAAAGAGATACTTTAAGAACCAAATGTGAAATCCTGAAAAGAAAATAAATCGAAAGAAAATGTAAATCCATGAAAAAGGAACCTTTTGCCAAAGAGATCGGTAAGACTGGATATTGACGGACCAAGATCAGACGAGAGGAAGGATGCAGCCTGCAAGGATCTATTGGTAACATCAAGGACTAGGATGAGCTGGGCAATCAGAACTATTTAGGAAAACATGTTGATGACAAGGGGTCTCGTACAAGGATTCGCGAAAGTATCTAACCAAGAGAACTAAAAATATTTATTTGTATTTGATTTTTGTTGAGCAAGCATGAATGGACGTGAAGAGATGAGAGATATACAATGATACCAAGCGAAGGACTGACACGCAAGAAATATACAGTGGATAAACCAAAGTATTTACAAGGGATGACCGTACAAAAGTTCAACATGATAGGATAGTGGTAGGAAAGATGAAAATGAGAAGGTTAGCAGAAGAAAATCTAGGGATGAGAAGATAGGAGATAGTGCGAGGAAAAGCGTGGGAAGTTAGTGGAAAGAGGTAGGATATAGCATACTGTTACTATAGGGGAGGTGACCTGTGGAAAGGACGGAAGTAGTTGCCGACTTGACTATTATGATGGTGGGTATTGAAGCTTGTTGCCAAAGAGATGGATAGCGTGTAATGGAAGCGATGGAGAATGTTGTGGGTTCTATAAAAGGTGAGTGAATTTGATGAAAGCTGAACAACAAGAAGTGTTAGCTGAAGCATAAGAAAAGTGGGAGTGAAGAATTAAGTTGTGAGGGAAATATCAATGGCCGATTCGCAAGAGCAGAGGCAGAAAATGCCAGAGGCGATAGAAGGAGGAACGGGGGGATGGAGTGAAGAGGAAAATGAAAGCCAAGGAGAAAGGAAATGGGTGCGAGGGCAGAAGCGGGGTGTAAAGCGAAGCCAACAAGAAGGAAGAGAAACCTTGCCACGTCGAAGTGTGCGGCGTTGTGATCGGGGAGTGGTGGAGGCTAGCAAAAGTAATCCAACTCAAAATCAGCCAGAAGAGGAAGAAGAAGATCCGACCTTGCTGCAACTATTAGCAAAAGGTGCGAGGTAACAAACAGAGGCGATGGAAAAAGAGAAGGAGACAAACTTACCAAGGGTGGAAGTGTGGTTAGAGGGAGCAAGTACAGAAGATCAGCCATCTGTAGAAGAGACCCTTCCAGAAGGGGAACAAAGATCCGTGATGCGACCAACAGTGGTCGAATGGAAGAAGGGAAAAAGTAAATTAGGGGATATGATGCAGAGCTCTGGGGAACTAAAGGGTGACCCAGTGTTGTCTGCATTTCGGCCATTTCGAGCATTGCAATCTGATGCGGCAGTACAAGAAGCTCATGATGCACCGGTGGTGATGGAAAAAGCATTGGCAATGGAAAAAGAACGGGCTGACCAGGCGGAGAAAGATGCAAATTTCTTTCAAGGCCTGATTGAAAGAGCGCGAGAGGATGGTGCACGAACAGAAGCTGAGCGTCTAGGGATGATGTTAATGATGGAGCAAACAAGAGTGAAGACTGTGGAGGCGACTTTGGCAGCTGAGAGAGCAGTGATGGAGAGATGTGAAAATGAATTGGTGCTCCTGCGGTCGCAAGTAGAAGTGTACAAGGAGTCAGTAGTGCAGACCAATAGTTTAGCACGGAGGGCACAAGAGCAGCTAAATGCAAGTAATGTGCGCATTACATGGTACCAGAATCAATTAAATACAGTAAAACATGAGAGGGAGTCAATGAAAATGTTAGAGAATAGATATGAAAGAGAACGTGATATTGCGCAAAGGACAACAACTATTCCAAGAGCAGAAAGACTACGGGCAGAAATGAAAGATGTCATGGAGCAATTAGTGAGGGTTGCACAAGAGGCGGCATATTACATGGGATTATATCACCAAGCGGTCCCTTTGGAGCAAAGGAGAGGAGTTGTATACTCTGAAAAACATTTTATGGAGCAGATAAACACCCTCTTGAGGCGTAACATCCCTATCCCCATGGATACACTTTGGGCAGGTGTGAGAATGACTCCAAGGGCATCATCATCTGGGACTGGGTCTGAAGGAATGCCATTGTTTGGACATCCTATCTTGCCACCTCCCCCAAGGAGGCCAGAATAAAAAAAAGCTGCCAAACATTAGTAGTTGTTGCTGTCGTAGGAGAATAGAAAGTTTGTGCTTATTGTTGTGACAATCAAAGGGACAACAGATGTTGTTCATAATGTAATGTTATGTTTTGTTTGTGGGATTTTTATGGAAGATATATGGATGTTTTTGTGTTTTTTTCGAATATTTAAATGTTTTTGGGATTTTTGATATATATTTTAATGTTTTTGTATTTTTGGGATAAATAATGAAATAGTTTGACACTTGTAAAAGTGGGAACAATACAATTGGTAGAGTAAGGGTAACCATGACTCATAGGCGAGAATGTCTGTGTAGATTTAGCAAGTATGACAGACAATAATAAGACAAAATGTGGGGACATTTCTCTAGGTGTGTGATGAGACGGATGTTTATGAGGCGTGGAAAAGGCATTGGGATCTATGCAAGGCATGTGATGGTCTAAAGAGGTCCTTGAAAAAGACGTGTGAGCCAAAAAAATTGTCTCAAGGGCCTGAAAAAGGCACTTGAGCCTAAAAAGGCATCTCAGGGGCTGAAAAGGATCAAAAATAGGGCTTTGAAAAAGGCGTTTGAGCCTAAAAAGGCAGTTCGGGGGCCTGAAAAAGGTGCTTGCACCTATAAAGTCTTGGGGGCCGAAAAGGATCAAAATAGGGCCTTGAAAAGGTGCTTTAAGCCTAAAAAGGTAGTTCGAGGGCCTGAAAAAGGCGCTTTGAGCCTAAAAAGGTATTAGAGTGATCCAAAAAGGACACTTGTACCTTGAAAAAGTATTTAAGGCCTAAAAAGGCACTAGAGTGGTCCAAAAGGGACACGTGGGCTTTGAAAAAAAGCTTTTAGGCCTAAAAAGACGCTAGAGGGGTCCAAAAAGGACACATGGGCTTTGAAAAAAAAGCTTTTAGGCCTAAAAAGGCGCTAGAGGGGTCCAAAAAGGACACATGGGCTTTGAAAAAAAGCTTTTAGGCCTAAAAAGGCACTAAATGGGTCCAAAAAGGACACATGGGCCTTGAAAAAGGCTTTTAGGCCTAAAAAGGCGCTAGAGGGGTCCAAAAAGGACACATGGGCCTACAAGACAGTATTGATAGATTTGTTGAAATTGATTAGACTAAACGTGGCCACTGCAACTTAAATAAGACTCAAAATCCTTCTTGATTCACATTAATAATGGTTGCATGGAAGGAAGGCGACAATCGGCTTTGCGGCATCTCTTTTGCTATCCGAGTTGTGCTGGATTTTCCTAAGCTTGAAATTATGTTTCAGGACATTACCACGCTTCTTCTTAATATCAGAATTTGAGAGGATTTTTGGAGTGGTATTTTAATGTTTCAAGCTTTAATGGCCATATTTGGTATTTATGACCCCGTTTGGAATGTTTTGGAATTTTATTGTATTTTTTTGATATTGTTTGGGCAAGTTTTGAATTTTTTTTGGTATTTCGGGGTGATTTTTGAATTTTTTTGGTATTGTTAGGATGATTTTGAATTTTTTTGGTATTTTTGGATGATTTTTGAATTTTTTTTTGGGTGCTTTTGGGTGATTTTTGAATTTTTTTGGTATTGTTGGATGATTTTTGAATTTTTTTGGTATTGCTAGATGATTTTTGCATTTTTTGGGTATTTTTGGGTGATTTTTGAATTTTTTTGGTATTGTTGGATGATTTTTGAATTTTTTTGGGTATTTTTGGGTGATTTTTGAATTTTTTTGGTATTGTTGGATGATTTTTGAATTTTTGGGTATTTTTGAGTTTGTGGGGGTGAAACGGAGGATGTGAGTGAGATTTGGTGGAATACGAAGGTAACCAAGAACATGTGAGGTACCTAAAGAGGTAATGAAGGGAGTTTATGGATGACATTGGAGTATATGGGGATAGACGAGAGCTAGATACCAATGAAAAGGGATTTACTAGGTGAGGGAAAGATGAAGAGATGGTGAGAAGTGCAAGGATAGAAGAAGAGGGAACGAGTGGTTTTGGGAATGAAAAGAGAAAAAATAGGGCTAGGATGGGGGGAAAAGAAGGATGAACACGACATGATCTCCAAGGAATATAGTGCCCCCAGTCTATATGATTCAAGGGGAGGGTTTATGAGGGAAGTGATAGGATGGAAGATTGATCAATAAGAGGATAAGGGAGATATATGGAAGCTAGGAGGAGTTCTTTTATGAGGGGTGTGATAGGATAGAGGGGTGGATGGTGTAGAGGGAAGCTAGGATAGAAAAGGTGAAGGAGCAGGGAAGATAGGGGATAATAATATTCAGTGGATGAGGATGAGGGAGGGTTTATATGGATGAAAGGGGGAGTGGAGAAAGGATAGGTGGAGACAAACTTCAATGGGGAATGGATGTCAAAAGGATGACCAAAAGCATGTATCTAGTGGTGGACTTTATTTTTATCAAGATCCGAAGGAGGATGGTGGGTGAAATGGATAAGATGTGGTGGGTATGGTGGGATGAGATGGGTATGGTGGGTGATGGAACATGCCCCCAAGTATATAGAGCATTTGGATAAAGGGATTATGCATGACACTTGTTTGCCAAGTTTTCATCATGGTACTTATCCATGGTGCTTGAATTGCCAAGTTTTCACCAGTGGATGATTTTTTTTTAAAAAAAAATTTTGACTCTTTTTTTTTTTTTTTTTTTTTTTTTTTTTTTTTTTTTTTTTTTTTTTTTTTGCATTTTGACTCATAGATGTTGGTAGGAAAGGAGGGAGTTGAAAAGGATTGGATTATACAAGCAGAACGATAGTTGAGAGTTGGCCGGTAAGGGATGGAAAGACATGAGGCTTGTGGGTAAATGAATGAGGAAAATGGAAAGATCATCATCCGCACACACCTTGAAAGGTGGTGAAATAGTGGGGAAGATGGTATTGATCGAGGTTGAGGAGAAAATGGAGGAAGAGAAAGATAAGGACTAAAAGTAGAGTCAGAAGATGGAGGATGGGAATTTTAGGATAAGAAGCATATGGACTAAGAGTGGATTGGGGGGATGAAGGATGTTTATATGGAGATTTGGATAAAGGTTGAATGGATGAGGCTTTCTGAGTAGCATGAATGGATGCCAATTGAGATTTTTCTTTGAGATGCAATTCTTTTATGAGCATCTTAGGTATCCACATGATTTTTGACTTTTGCAGCTTGGGCCTTTGTGGCCTCTTGACTTTTTCTTTGATTTGTATCAAATGTTTCTCTTCTTGAACATGTATTTTAGAAGGGACATGTCGAGACTTGGATTGTTGTGGATTTTTGGATTTATAGTTTTTTATTTTGGCATCCAATATGCTTCTATTAGCCATGGGATGGGAACAAGAGCATGGAGGAGATGGAGGAATTGTGGATGGAAAGATAGAAGTTGAAGGTTGGAAGGGATTCAAGGATGTGTGCCTTTGATGATCTAGTTGGTGGATTTGAGGGGATGGAAGGATAGGTTGGAACATAGGATATGGATGGATATAATTTCCCAAGATGGATGGAGGGAATGAAGGATATGGGCCCAAAATAGATGGAAACGGGGAAGGTGTAGGTCCCAAAATAGATGGAGGAGATAAAGGATTCATATTAGGTATATAAGGACCCAAAATGGATGGAAAGGGTGGGGGATTTAGATAAGGGATATACGGACCCAAAATGGAGGGTTGAAAAGAAGTAGTAGGATAAGAACAAGGTGGAGGCAAACTTTGGGGTAAAGGTGGAAGGACTTGTGATAATGAAGGGGTAGGAGGGATACCAACATCTATAGATACACTTTTATTTCTTTCTTCAATATGATGCTCATTATTTGGAACACAAGATGTGAGTCCATTACTAGCTGAAGGAAGCAAAGCTTCGGGTATGATAGTAAGTGTTTCTTCTACAGATCTATCACCAGGAAGTATAGGAGATGTATAATCATGAAGCAAAGGGGATGGAAGGAGAGGATCTTGATTTGGATTGGTGGATGGAAATGGATCTTGAGATGGATTAGGTATGATGGTAGGATTTGGATATGGAAGGGATGGTGATTTCTCGTTGGATGGAGTAAATGGTAAAGGTGAATCATGTAGGAGAATAAATGGCATGGTGGGATCTTCTTTTGTGTTGTAGGATATTTCAACATGCTTTTGGACAAGATCCTGACAGGGATGGATGGGAGTGGATGGTATGATAGGAGAAGTATGGATGGTTTCTTTAAGTGAGGTAGATGGATGGGTGGGAGGTTCTTCAGTGGAGATGGGTTGATGGGGAATGGACTTAGTAGGTTTTTTACATGGGATTTGGGTAATGCTAGGAGGAGGTGATGTGGATAGGATTTGGAGGGATTCGATGGATGGGAGGTAGGAGATGGAAGGGGTTTGATGAGTGGGGTGGATGTGATAGGGATGGTAGCGATAAGATGATGTAAGAGGAATGATGGGTGTGGGAGATGGATTTGCTTTGGGTTTCCTTGTAAAATTCCTTGGAGACAAGTGTGTTGGACTAGGAGGAGTAAGGGGATTGGGGTGATGCATTGTAGGACTAGGATTGATTAGAGGATTTGGAAAGGGGTTTGAAGGATATTGGGATGGTGGATTTGGACTAGGGATGTAGCTACTAGAATTGTTTTGGAATGGCGAAGACTGGGAGATGAAGGCAGAGGAAGATGGAGATATGACTGATGTATAAGAGGAATATGTGGGCACAATATAGGAAGGCAGTAAAGATGAGGATAGTAATGGATTTCCCTTGTCAAAGGTATGGTAGGGAATACTAATGGGTATACATGGAGGAAGGATGGAGCAGTTTGGAGGAATGTTTGGATTTTGGGGGATGTTTGGAGAAATATCTCTAAGGCTTTCAATATACCCATCATAGTCGACAAGATCATCATCATCATTGGAATAGGATGAGGTGGGAGAAAAGGTGGGATGACAAAACTCATCGTAATAGGATTGTGACATGATGTTTTGGGGATGAGTTGGATGAAGGATGTATATGGATGGATTTGAAAATGTAGATTAGGATAAATTGGTAAGCTTAGATTTGGATTTGGATTAAGCTATAAGGAAAGACTCACTCCAAAGGGGAATGACTAAGAAGACTTTAGCTAATTTTTGGATGAATCTTGGATGAGGCAGTGACTACGCTAAGTATGCCTTTCATTTGGGTTGAATGATTTATCACTACATAAAATGGAGCAAACTAGATGTATAGTTGTTGCGAATGGACTTGCTAACAACCATTTCAAAGGAAAGACAAGTGATCTCTTTAGCAAAAGGACATGATTTTTTTTGAAACATGGGGAGGATTGTGAACACTCAAGCACGTCAAACACACCAATAGCCCTATAAAATGTTTTGCTAGGATATACAAGATTAGCTAGAGGTGTCCTCGATATACGCAAGGTACGTGAGGCCCAATTTTGTAGATGAAAGAAAATAATGCCACTTAGCCGGGAGGAAACGGTAACCCAAATCTCCACCTTCACTTCCCAAAGGTATAAAGTTCTTTGGGGCTTAGCCAAGAGTGACAATATTGTGCTTCCAAGAAAGGTGTCTTTCGATTCACCTCCTAATGTTTATACTCTGCTAGAATGCTAGAGTTGAGGTCGTCCCAAGGGGTGATGAAATCCCCAAGTAGGCCTCCTAAAAAGTGTAAAACAAGACCACATATGTGATCTTTGTGTTAAAGAGACACGTGTTCATTCCAATTGATGATTTAGATTTTGTAAGCTATGATTGAAGACACTTGTGATTATGGCATACAATGTTCATTCCAACTTGACAGCGTCGTCAACATAATGGAAATCGAGAGATCGTCAACATAAGTAAATCGTGTGCATGAAAGCTTTTAAAAGGAGGGAATAAGAACATTTTCACTTTAGAGCATTCAAGATTGAATGAAGATCATTTTAAGCACCAAAGTTGAAGTGTGTTGATTTGTAATGTTCTTTAATACCCAAAATCAAATGTTCATTGCATTCATTCTCTTTAACCTTTAGCATCCAAGATTGTGTTGATCATGCATTCCAATGAAAATGTTATATTTTAATCCATGGCATTCAAGATTTGATTTGAGCAACATGCATTCAAAGACAAGTGTTTAAACATTCAAGTTCATTTTCCAAGAGGATTAAACCATGTAAGGAAAACCTGCAAGAAACGTGATTAGTGGTTTCATAGAAGTCTTCAACCAATAATGCATGAGTTAGCAAATATCCCTGCAAAAATAATCAAAGTTCAGTCATTGATAGTGAAAATCAGTATCTAAAAAGCTGAAAAATATTATAAAAAACAATACCATCATGACGGGCTCGGAACCATCTTTTCGACGATATTTCATTTTCTGAAAACGGAGTCCCGATGCTCAAGTTATGAGCAAAACACCAAATGTTGCTTCTCAAGGCTTAAAAGGGCATGTAGAAATGATGTCATGCTGACATCATCAAAGTGCAAGTTTAAATTTCATGGCCATATGGCTGTCATAGGCATAAAAAAAAAAAATTGACTTCCTAACATGGCAGATCCAATGGGCGTGGACTACGCATGATTGGATAGTGATTTAGTATTTTACACTTTTTTGAATTTTTTTTTTTACAACACATATATATGAATATGCATATTTCTACCAAACTTTCACAAAAAAAAGGGGTATTTTTTTTTTATTTAAGAAAATTTGAAGAAGAGAGAAGATGAGATTTTTTTTAAATTTTTTTTTTTTAATATTAAAAATAAAATAAAATAAAAAATAAAAATAAAAAAATGGCCAAGATCCCACAAGAAGAAGTAGATGGAATAGAAGAAGAATATAGACAAGAAGAGGAAGAAGAATTCAAAGTGCTCCGTCCACCTATAAGCTTGAAAAATATGAAAACACTCTAAATCACATTAGCATGTTTGCAAAGAACCCGTGAAGTGGGTCCCACCGAGCGTGCCAAAATGTATCACCTATTTTAGTAGAGTAAAATGAACACTAATCTATAAAAAGCATTCTCAATACTAAAAACAAATAAACACTTAAGATAGGACCAAAGAAGACAAAATTGAGGAAAGTAGACCAAAGATGGTAAACTCCTCAAGTGCTTCTCATGATGACGAAGCTATGTCCCTGATGGATAGTGGATGTATGCTCACGATGTGCTCAAGCTCCAAATGGATGAGTGATAATCAAATATGAGTGTGGATGAATGATTCAACAATGAAGGTATGGAGGGTTTTCAGCATTATAATAGTATTTTGGTAGTTTTTAGGCTTTCAAAATAGCATTATAAGTTTGCTTCAAAAGTGGATGATTTTAGTGAAGGGAGAGGCTTCTATTTATAGGCCAAGGGGTGGAAGGATGGACAATCAGGATGCAAGGATGGCAAGATGGTAAGGGATGGCTAGGATGCACTCAAAGGGGAGCACATGGATTGTGCTTGTTTAAAGCCAATTAGGAGGTGACACATGTCACAAGGTGATTGGATGTGAGAGGGTAGGATATGGGTTGGTCAAAGGAGTAATGAGGGAGGTTGAGCCATAAATGGGGATGGTTGGGTCAAATAGAGATGGTTGGGTCATAAATAAAGATGGTTGGAAGGAGGATGAGATTGTTGACTTTGGCTTAGAGGTGGTTGGGAGGAGGATGAGATTATTGACTTTGGCTTGGGTTAGCAAGTCTTAACCCTTGCTTAAGTTGTGCACATGATTAGAAGAGGGATTAGGATTAGCTTAGGAGTTGGCTAACCTTGTTTAGGGAATGTGACAAGGTTAGAGGGGGGTTTAGGATTAGAATTGACATCTTCTAGAAGATTCTAGGCTTTTAGGATGAGGATAAATAAGATTTTTTAGAAAATAAATAAAGTTTTATTTATTTCAAGAGTTTAGGTTGAGGAAATATTTATTAAAATATTTTTAATAAATATGAGGATTAATATTTAATCTTAATTAAATATTTTGAGTTGGGATTAGGGGTAGGAAATGATGGGATTAGCCTTTAATCAAAATTAAAGAAGGATTTAGAAGATTTTGGAAGAGGTTAGTGGTCTTAAGGAAATTGGCCAAGTTTTGGACAAAAAAAAAAAAAAAAATTATTTTGGGATTTTTGGTCAATTTATTAATTAAATAATTAATAAATAAGGAAATAATGTTTAAATAAGATTTAAACATTTTTGGGAGGGATTCCTTAATTAAATATTTTTAATTAAGATAAAGGGATTTAATGGCATAAAAATAAATAAATTAATTAATGATGATGTCATCAGGGATTTTTTTCAGAAAATAAAAATACTTTATTTTCTAAAGGATTTTAAGGTGTCTACAGGTTGGCCTTCATGTGTTCACACGGTTGACATAATATAAAATAACTTATGGATTAATATCCTCATAGTTGTATCATCATAAATTGTTAATTATTTTATAACCAAAATAATTCCTAATGTCATACAATCCAATTCTTTGCTATGCTCTATTCTGCATTATTAAATACTTGTACTAGTATTTTAACCATATCTCATGTCGTACAATCGATACACACTTGCACACTGGTACAAATCATCATGGTATTTTGATGAAGCTTCCCTCAACTATGTATGATCTAACTCTCAATGAGTCGTTCATACACTTAACATCTGTTCATTGTGCTACTACAATCTGTCTAACACTTAGACAAACTTCTAACTCTAAATGCATAAATGAAATGTTGAATATATGTTTCCATAAGTGACAACCATCGAGACATCTATGTGATCATATTTGCAAACATCATCCCCTTTGAAATTGAAGAAAACATTTGGGAAAATTGGCTAAGTCCCAAAATGATGTCATACTTAACAAAAAGAAATAAAAGTAACTACAAATAGTTGCCTTCAACACATAAAATTTTTATTCATGGTTTGATGGATCATTACATTCCTTATTACTACTTTACACTAATACATAAATAAACTCCCCCTTATATATACATATAAATCTATAAATCCATACAATTTTCCTTCTACATAATACTCCACCTTTGACATCAATGGCATGGGTGTCAAAATTTGTATACAAAAATTTGGGTCTGTCGTTGATCAACCTGTTAATCTGGAAAAACAATCTACATACACAACCTTTAGTCTTTCTATCTCTTTCTTATAGTTATCCTTTACTATCTTTGACATATTGATTAGTGCAAAAAGTGCATAGGATGCCACTTCAACTACACTCAAGTCAGTGTAGGAAAACTTGTCATAGGAAACCTTAGCTGTAAGATATTCCTCAAGTTTCCTCTACAATCTACTGACTTTTAATGAAAAAATCTCTCTAACACTAGATAATATCCTTGCTACTTTATTTTTATTATATTCCATGTTTTTGATCATATAATGTATCTTCTCCACTTCTACTTCATAGTCTTCAATTCTAGATTCTAGGAGTTGAAACTTGACAAAAAGTGTTTCAAGTTCACTTAAGTTACCTTTAATTTTACTCTCAAAGTCTGTAAGATACTTGCATGACTATGCACATTGTCCATATAGTCATTTCTCTTCATCAATATGATTTATCAATCCCTTGATGTTTCCATCAAGTACTTTTAGATCATTGCGCATATTGGTGCACACTATGTTAAATAGTGTTGCATCATGTTTTACTTGAGCTTGCACTGATGCTACTTCTGCTAAAGTTGTGAATTCCTTATCAAAGGTTTTCACCAACTCCATGACCTTTGACTATATTATGTCTATACTTCATTTAATGTCTTCTCCAAAGACTTTATTGATTTAATTTTCTCAAACAATTTACTCAAAGTGCTCATTAAGCCTTTTTGATCTTCATCATCTGATGTCACTACAGCTGCCACTGATAGAATGGCTACTGATGTTGCTATTATTGTCACTAGAACTATTGTAGGAAAGAGTAGAACTACTTTTAGTTTAGTGCTCTTCTTCTCTTCCTTAGCCTTCTTTTTTTCTTCAGCTAACGTTTCTGCTTCCTCCTCAAGTTTCTTCTTATCTTTTTCTTCTCTCTCTTTCGATTCTTCTTCTCTTTTCCTCCTTTCTTCTTCTCCCTTTTTCTTTTCCTCTTCTAATTTCTTCTTCTTTTTCTCTTCTTCTTTCATTTTCTTCTCTACCTTTTCTCTTTGTATTCTTTCCTTCTTTATTGCCTCTGCCTCTTTCTTCTTTTCTTCTTCCTCATCATCAAAGCTAGAGTGAGTAGTAATATTGCCGACAATGGATTGGCCAAATGCTACAAAAGGGTTCTCTTTTGTATCCAAAATTATGTGTGTACTATCCACTTGCATAGAATAAATACCCATAACAATGTGAGGTGATGAGGGTGTCTAATGTGTTTCCTTTGCTTCTTCCTCTTCCTTGGAAGGTGTATGTACTTGTACATATACCAAACTCTTAGGTTTAGACTGTGCACTCACCTTAGGAACTATAGTCATATACTTTACAATTGCCTCCTCAATTTCTTTACTAACAGCTTCATAATTGCCTCCCATCAAAATAATTTCTCTTCTTTTGTTCCTCAGCAAGGACTCAATACCTTTCAAAATTCTATCTAATTCCTACCTAGAATCAACATCACATAGTTTGTTTATCATTGTGATCCTCATATTCATATCTTCCTCTAATATTCCCCTTTTCCTATTTACAAGCCTATTAAATAGATTCTTTGGTATCTTATTCTATATATTTTCAAATCTTTTGTTCCTCAAAATCATGTTCCTTATATGGAATTTTCTAACTACCTTCTATCCATATTACTACAAATAATAATATTTATTTAATTGTACAAAATTATCATCATTAATAATTTGCATGTTAAGGTTTTCTACCTTTGGCTTCCATACTTTCTTTCCAATTGTTGTTCTTCCTTCTTTCACATTTTGGATTACTGGTCTATCTACAATTTCATCCTCTAATTCCTCATAAAGTTTGACTTGCACTATTTTTCTTCTCTTTCTAGGGTTCTTGGTGGTCTTCTTGACCCTTTTCTTGATTGCTAGTGCAGGTTCATTCTTCACCTTCACCAATCTCTTTGATTTTCTTTGCACAATAGATGATTCATCCTCTAGCTGACTTCTAGGTTGATCACTCCTTGATCTAAGTGGTTCAACTACTGCATATGTTGTGATTGGGGCTTGCGCACATGGTTGTGCTACTATCACAACCTTTGAAGGTCCTACAACTACAATGGGAGTCGCTTTTGACACTTTAGTCTATCCATTGGCCTTCATCTCTACCGTAATACCTTTAATCTTATCAAATTCTTCCATTATCATGCTTGATTCCTTAAAAATGGAATCTATTTGTTCCTCAACCATTTTCTTGCTTTCTTTTTTGTATAGTTTTGAATGAAGTATTCTTATATTTTCATCATATGTACCCCATCTAGGGCACTTTGTGTCCTTAGATTCAAGAAAAATCTATCCATACCCTTCTATGAGCTTTGTGGTAATCTCATATCCCATAGATTCTATAAATTTAACTCTGGGAATTACTACTTCCATGCATGTGTCGTCAGGTTCCACCATGAAGTGTATCTCTTCCTTATACTTCTCTACCATAGAGGGAGGTATCCTATACGTTTGTTTTATCTCAATCTAAAAGTTCTTCATCATCTTATCAATGTAATCATCTCTAACATTTTTAGTTTATACCTATAGCATTGAGTCACCAACTTGATTGTGCAATTGTTGTTGTCCCAACTTATCAATCTAGGAAACTTCTTTGTAGCATAAAATGTATATGAGTCAACAAGGACTCAAGTCTAAAAACTGCATTCTTTGTCTTCTTAATCTTCGCAATGTTGTCCAATAGTTGGAATCTGATAATTTCACACAAATTAACCTTTCTTTCTTGCATAGCCTTTACATAAGTTACATGCAAAAATCAAGTTGTTACAGAGTTAATCCTTGATCCATGGTTCAACTTATACTCTAATATCTTGGATAACAACTTTACTCCTCTATCCTAAATTGAGTTTGCCTTCATGTTTCTTCTATCAAACTTCATATTTAGGTTTGTCTCAACCATCTTCCTAATATTTTTCTCATTAAAAGATTGCAAACTTCATTAATCAATCCCGCGACCTTGTAAATTAGGTCATTGTCAATAACAATCTTCTCATCTCCTAATGAAGACATATCATCATGTACCCTACTCAAAATGATTTGAGTCCAATCGTGATTGTCAAACTCTTTATAAAACATATACTTCACTAGATTCAAATTCTCTAGGTGTGCATACTAAAACTTCAAGGATAATTCATTATTACACATCTTTACTGAGTCCTCATGAATATCTTCATCATCTATGCTTTCAATCTTACAATGGATGTAACTTCTTATATCCTCGACATGCAACACATTTTTTGGAACTTGCAAAACTGCACCCAATGGATCATCCAATAAAGAAATAAATAGATGTTTCTTAAACTCATATTGTTGTCTTTCACCTACATCATACACATTCTGACTTTCCATTTGAGATATAACTTAATGTACTAAAAAACATGAATTCAAGCTTCACAAAATACCTTAAAAACATATTTAGGGCTTCTGCAACTTTTTGCTTCTCAAACTTCACTTCACACTTCAATTCGCTATCAAATCACTCTTCAATTTTTTCAAGACACTTCACATGAACAAATGGTACATACAATATTTCTTATGATCCTTAAATCACATCAAATTGCAATGCGCATTAAATGTGTATCTACCATAGATTCAAATATTGTCTCTGTATACTAGTAAGCTTGATTTCTTAATTATTTCTCATTGTGATCATATCAAGACTTGCACAGTTGACCATAGCCTTCTCTCTATGTCATTAACCTCTTGTTAGCTGCACAGCTTCCAACTCTCTCTCTAACATTAGTTCTAGCTATCTAATGCCCTACCACAACTAAAACTACTTAATTCAGTTAGGATGAGTCACAAACAATCTATGACTTCAATGTCTTATCAGGGGCATCGAAAAATTGTTCCTTCCACACTATTTAAAAGCTCTCTAGATCTTTAGCTATCACAAATGCTTCCTTGAATTCATCAACATGTTCCTTAATTGCTTCCTTCTAATTGTTGTCACTCCTATTAACATTCCTTCTATCATTTCTATTGTTGTTCCTTTTGTTATTTGGATTTCTATTAATGTCCCTTATGTCCTTTCTGTAGTGTCTTGTTGTGTGTCTGAAGTTATTACATAACTAACATATAGGTACATTTCTCGTCTTATTAGTTCCATTTTGATTCTTCTCTCCATTAGATGCCTCTCCATCATTGGCTTTGTTCTATCATTTTCCTCTTTCATTATGTGCAAGGTTAGTATTCCTAGACATTCTACTATTTGCATTATTACCATCAAAATTAGGTTTCTTACATTCTACTACGTTATGTCCATAACCATGACAATTATAACATTAGAAATTAGTAATGGGTTTAAATGACTTAACTATGAAATCTCTTTTCATGTGTCCAACTTCATTACATATGAAGCATCTACCTTTGAATCATGTCTTACTTCCTTGAGTGGTTCATCTTGCTTAGGTTTATCAACTCACTCTATTTTCTTAGGTCCAATCTATTTTGCTGATAAATCAATTAAATCTACTTCCTTTGGTACTTCAGTAGATGTGCTTGATTCTACACTACTCAAATTAGATTCCTTAGGTGATTCAATACATTTCTTGGTTGTTTTCTCTCCAATTAGATATCAAATTCCTATCTTGTCATCAGGTCTCTGATGAAATATTTGTTGATCTATCATTTCAAGACTGGAATAAAGTTTCTCTAAATACTTCTTATCTTGTGTTAATTGTCCTTTCACAATAATGTTGTAACTCTCTAACTCAACATGTCCAATCTTGATAGCATCTAGTTTAGATGTAACTTGACTTAACTAGGGTCTATGATCCACATTGAACTCACTTTTAGTTATGATTCATTCTTGCCACCATTTCTCTTAAGACTCAACTTTAGTTCAATTATTTTCAGTTCATGTTTCAATACCTCATTTTCCTTTTGAAGATCTCCTACTTCATCATTATCACTAGTTTGCACAATTGATTCCTTCCTAGATTCTAAATCATCAATTTTGTCATTTAACTTGCTAATGAAAACTTTCACATCTTCATAACTATCTTTTAGGTTATCTCTTTCTTCAATAAGAAGGTCAATCTCCTCAAGAGCTTCTTCAAGATTTTTCTTCAACTATTCCATATATTTAAGGATCTTACTAATTGTTAGAAATAGATAATACTAGAGGTTGGGGGGGGGGCAATGGTGGATCAATATTCTATAAACTTTTTCCCACAAATGAATATTGTTAATTACTTTATAAATTGAATATGAAAGTAAACCAAAAAAATTTTACATAGTAAATTTAACCATGCACATAGATAACTCATAACACCATTATTTGTTAACTAGGGAAACCTTGGCCAAGGGAAAACCCTGATGGGAATGATACCCATTAGACAAGTCACTAAACAATAGGATCCTATTAGGGATACTGACCTTGTTAGGAGTCAATGAAGTACATATAGTGTCTCCAATCCCTGGTAGGAGACTATGCCTTGTTATAAGCCTCAACCCTATTAGGATTTGGTAGAACAAATACAATGTATGAAAGAAGAGCCCATTGGCCTAACATGCAATTATACAATTTAGTTCTTCACAAGAATAGATATATGTACAATACTTACTATCTATTGTACTTCACACTTGTTCTAATCATACATCAAAATTCACATCACATAAGGCTCATAATTCTTTCAATCTCTATATATAATAGTATATAACACTTGCTCATCTATCATAGATAGCACACTTATCTTCGCAAGATAAGATCTTTACTTATATCTCACATATTTACAAAACTATGCTCAGTTGGCCTTCATGTGTTCACATGCTTGACATAATATAAAATAAGTTATGGAGTAATAAACCAAAATAATTCCTAAGGCCATACAATCCAATTCTCTACTATGCTCTATCCTACATTGTTAAATACTTGCACTGGTATTTTAACCATATCTCACACCATATTGTTTGTACACACTTGCGCACTGGTATACATCATCATGGTACTATGATGAAGCTTCCTTCAACTACACATGAGATAAATCTCAATGAGTCACCCATACACTTAACTTCTATTCACATAAATATTTTAGTCTAATTTTATACATTCCTCCATTGATTATAGTGAACAACATTCATCAAGTGTTGCCAATGATATTGTAATAGATGAGACATTTTTCTTAGAAGATGAAGAAACATGGCTTTGGCCAAGGAAAAACTAGAACATGAACACATATAATGAAGTATTGTGTGAGGGAGGGTCAAGCATAAAAGCCCAGCATTTAATGGATGCCTATCAAGAAGATGATTTATTGAGTTGCATGGATAGTGCAGACATAGATCACAAGGGTAGTGATGATGGTTCTGATTGCAAAGATTATTGGTTCAATGCTTTGTGTCAAATCTAGGAACCACTAGTGTTATAGTTGTCTCTTCACTTTCTCAATTTTGAGATATTTTCCTTGCATGAATAAAAAGTAAAGAACTCTATTGATGATTTTGATGGAGTGATGAAGTAGGTTTAACTATTTCATATATGATTTTCATTTTGGTTTATGAGACTTAAATGTGTATTTTTTTTTCAATTTAGGTTAATGAGAGTTATTTATATTAACTTTTCATGGGTAAAAAATATAATACTTCAAGTTGCTAATATGAGAGCATTGAACAAATATTGATTTTATTGATTACCTATTTCAATTTGTTTAGTTTGGCTTTGAATCAGTTTTGGTGACTATTATAAATAGTATGAAATGGTTCAAAGGTAGAATAGAAAGTTGCATTCATTTTTGAAGAGGAAGGTTAATTAAGGGGAGAATGGCTGAAGGAGCACAAAGGTAGTAGTTATTATAGGATATATAATGCAAGTGCACACTTTTGTAAACAACAATATAAAAACATTTAGCAAAAGAAGAGTTCTATTAAATAGAGTGATTGGCTATGAAATCACAATAAGGATAGATGTCCATTGATGCTTATAATTGATACTTATCCATATGTAGAAAATGGTTGTTTATTTTGTTGTTCTAGATTATTCATGGTTCTTTAATCAACTCATATAATGTTTTGTTGTCATGCTATATTGTGAGAACTTTAAGTTTTTATCAAATTAATAGCTACTCCTCACTACTCCTTATTTTATTTCATTTTGAAATCTTCATCACCATGAATGTCATGGATGATTGTATATTTTTCAATTTTCGAAGTCATATCCATCATTTTGATATCAGAGAAACAAGATTTGGGAGTGGAGAAGTATTAAGGTGTCTCTACAAATTCTTAGAGGAAGTTTGTTGAAGAAAAAGATGGTATACACTATAAAGAAGTTATTCTTTTATAAATATTTTATTATAGGTGTGAGGAGACATGTAATTTAAAAGTGCTTAAATCATAGAGAGGAATTTAATGCAAGAGAGAAGAAACTTCTTACTCTAGCAGTGATGAAGTATGAAAGAGGTTTTAAGGAAAAAAGTGATTTGAAAGGGAAACATGAAATGAATCGTGAGGAGGCAAGAGTCTTTGAAGGCAAATGGATAGAATGTATGTTGAACAATAGTTTTCTTCCTAAAAATGATGTGATTGTATGAAATGGAAAATTAGAGGATAATAATTTTTTGGTAGGAATATGTCTCTTGGAAGGCATAAAATAAAACAATAAAGATGAGGAGGTTGGGGAAATAGTGGCTAAAATTGAATAATTGGAAAATGAGACTACAATCAAGTTAAAGATATTGTAATGAATAACAAAGTTGAGATTATAAAGTTAGATTTCAAAGAAGTAATCATGAAGTAATTTTTGAAAAAGACTATCAGACATTATGTTGTCCCTATAGCACAAATATGCATAAATTTCAATAATAGTACTATCATATATGGTTTTCCCATTCCAAGCATAGACAATTTGTTGAATCATTTGAGTTGGAAGACTAGTGAGGTTACTAATATATCATATTGGAACAATTTTTTATTTTGTGACATTCTCACTACTCACAACGTTAGGTATAGGAGCTTAAAGGATTTAAATGTTGATATTTTAATTTTAAGAAGTATATTGGGATGACATAGAGAACTCAAAGATCCATCAAGAATTGTTGAAGACCAAAATAGAATGGATGTTTTAAACAATATTTATTTTCCAAATAAGGTCATGATTGTAGGAAAAGGAAAAGAAATACAAGATAATCAGTTTGTAGTAGGGACATGTGTGATGCCCCTCTTGGAGATCCTTGGAAAGAAGGATAAACAAGGACTAACTTTTTCTAAGGATAAGAAACAACAAGAAAGCACCTCACAAAGATTGCAACGAAAGTCTAACACAAAACCAACATCCTAAAAGATCTCCCAACATTTATCACTTACTAATTTGTTCTTTTTAAACCCAAATTCAATGTTCTTAGGTGTTTAGTCCATGTACATGTCAATTTACCAATTACAACATAAGAAAGAAGAGGAAACACAAAGAATGATCACATGAAGGTGTAGATAAATTTGATGACTAGTCCAAGTGACACAAGGAGGGATTGAATGGCTATGGATAGAGCTCTACCTGATTATTCAAACACCTTGTTGAATAAAACACTGGAAGCAAAGAGAAAAGAGAAAAACACCAAGGAGAGAACAAATAATAACACTTTATTGATTCATCAAATTATCAATAGACATGCCCAGCTATAAGGCCTTTTGGATTACAACCAAAAACAAAATACTACTTCAAATCCATGATATAGCTTCAAATTCTTTATTCTAGGAGCATCTTCTTTAAACTCTCTAAGTGATTTTCTAACCTAAACCTAAACACCCTTATTTATACTTGCCAAAATGACTTACAAAAGATTCTAGATCTTTAGATAATAGAAGGTTGACCTTAAAATGGTCTACACACATCCCAAGAAAAAATCCTTACATTAAATTCATGATCCAAATTAAATACATAAGTTAATTCAGACTAAGACTCGATCATAGATAAACTCAGCCAAAGAAGGAGCTAGATGTTATAAAACATTAGGTTCACTCGAAACATGAAGGAATCCTCAACACAAATGTTTGGCCAACACTAGACAAATTAGTCAACACTGAACAACTCAGTAGCAACTGCAACTTGTCAACCACTAAAACTTGTCACTAATAGGAAAAATGAAAACAAATGAGTAGGAAAGCAAGGCAACCTAGGATGATCTTATATCAAACAATTGAGATTGAAAGAAATTATTCTCTTGAATCATGCAAGTGTCACAAATTGAGCTAAATCCAACTCATAGTGAGAAATTTAGGTACCATCTTCAACTGATATGTTCTTCCACTTTACCAAATATTCATAGTAAGCCTTTTTTCTTGTCCTTTAATGAACTCTTTCATCTAATGTATGTTCAATCTCTTCAATCTTCTTCTTAGAATAATCATCAGGCACAAAAACTTCATCATCGAACTCATGATACTTATGTAAATCAAAAACATTGAATATAGGAGATATATCCATGTCATCAAGTAACTCAACTTTATAAGCATTACCACTGTCAAACTTCCTCGAGATCTTGCAAGGTCCAAACTTCTTCATTTTTAGCTTAATGTATGTTCCAATAGGAAATCTTCCTCTCTTCAAATGAACCATCACCTCATCACCAACTTCAAAAATATGATGTCTTCTAGACTTATCAACATTCTCCTTATACTTCTACTTACTTTTTTCTAACTTAAACTTCACTTTCTCATGCAAAGACTTCATAAAACCAACAAATTCTTCGACTTCAACACTTCTCTTCACTTCACCGACAACATCTCTCTTGAATCTGATACTCCTCTAGGCTCCATTCTAGTAACAATCTTAAAATGTGTTTTTCTTGTAATCCTATTCACATAATTATTATATGAAAACATAGGTTGTGCCAATACCATATCCCAATTACTCAGCTTATGTCCAGCTAAACATCTCAAAAAATTACTGAAGCTTCTATTCACAACCTCTTCTTGTTCATCTATCTATAGGTGGACTATAGAACTAAATATCAACTCAATACCCATCTTCTTCCACAAAGTCCTCCAAAAGTAGCCAAAAAAACTTACTGTCTCTGTCAAAAATAATACTTCTTCATAATCAATGCAATCTAACAATTTCTTTGAAGGAAATCTCAGCAACATGCATATCATCTAACTCTTGAGATGCAAAAGTTGTCATTTGAGGTGGATTAATTACTTGATACCAGACATCAAACAAGGAGGTTTTACTTCCCAAGAAGGAGCTGCATTTATTTAACTTCACAAACTCTTGGGCAACAAGTTAGATAACTAAGAGATAAAGCAAGTCAAATTATGATATTTCTATTAGGATTTAACTATGTAATTTTTAAGTCAAACTCATTAACACATAAATCATGAGTAGTGATTCACACATGCATCCATCTCTCATGACAATAAATGGAACACTTAACACTCATTAGATCTAGGTGATGCACTAGGACTTCCCGAGAGATCACCGTTCCCAGTACTAGTTTAGCTTGAGTACACTTAACTATGAAGTTCTCTCCATGGTTAAACCCACTCTGCTTGCAACCCAATTTGATGATAATTGTTTAATTGTTCATATTGCTAGGCAAAGTCATTGGTTGGATGATAATCATTTAATCTTTTATATAGTCAGGTGAATTGTTTGGTTGCATGTGTCTTTATTTATGATAAATGATTGAATAGTCTTTTCTTTTAATTAGATTGTGATATTTATATTTGAATAGAATAGTTTTTTTTAATATCAAACTCATTGATTCATGAGAAAAGGTTCAAAGAATATATGTCATGTCAATGAATAGTATACTTAGTATTGATTTCATCTTAATAGCAATAATATGAATTAGTGTTATGAGATAATTTTATCTTTTAAATCTTATGTGAACTCATTGATACATACAACTATTAAATGCATTATACACTAATAAATGACTGGATAAATGACCTAAGCATTTCTAAATTTAATTACATTTGTAATATTGTTATAATGGGAATTTTATTTTAAGTCAAATCCATCCACTTATGTTTCATGAGTCAAGACAACCCTATCTTTTAATAAAATGAACACTTTTTCACTTAAATCTTGATAACTTCATCACAATTTAACTATGATCTTATCATCAAAAATTTCCATATTCTAATTCACACATCATGCCATCGAAATAAAAGGTTTCTATTTTAATGAATTTTATTTCTGCCATCAAATAAAATGTTTCTATATTAATGAGTTGTATATTTGATGTAGGTGGTCAAGAATTATTCCATGTTTCCTAGAAGAATAGACAATGAGATTAAGAATGTGTGGAACATCAAGTTGAAGAAGCGTGTTGGAAAGGGTCAAACTATGATTTCACTTGGGTTTGTTTGGCTGCGGGAATATAAAAATGGGAATAGGAGTAATTTCTGGAATTCTTATTCTCGAATAGAAAATGAGGTTATGTATTCCTATTCTTGTTTGTTCACCCATAATTTGATGTGGAATGCATGGACTCAAAAATTTATGTTTCCTAAAACAAAACAAATTGGAATAGGAATACGTATTCATATTCCACATATTTAAGTGGAATAGAAAATCCTCATTTTTGGCCGAAATTGGAATACGTATTTCAATTTTATTTTTATTCCAATTCCAATTTGGTGCATCCAAACAAAGAATTCAAAATTTTAAAAACATACTTATGCCTATTCCACTCGTATTCCCATTGCCAAACGGGCCCGTCATGTATGCATGCAGGATAGTGGATAGTACATTGATAAACGAAGTTTCACATGCAAACAATTTGTCTTCTCCGCCGTTTCCAAGTCAACAAAATGATTCACCTGATTTTCCCGCCTCACTGTTCTCTTATTCTCACAATATGTCAACTGAAATATTTCAGTCCGATTGTATACATTCTTCCATTAATTGTAGCGAACAACATTCATCAAGTGTTGCCGATGATCTTGTAATAGATGAGACTTTTGTCTTGGAAGATGAAGAAACATGGCTTCAGCCAAGGCAAAACCAGAACATGAACACATATAATGAAGTATTGTGTGAAGGAGGGTCAAGCATAGAAACTCAGTATTTAATGGATGCCTATCTAGAAGATGATTTATTGAGCTGCATAGATAGTGCAGACACAGATCACAAGGCTAGTGATGATGGTTCTGATTGCACAGATGATTGGTTCAATGCTTTCTGTCAAATCCAGCCACCACCAGTGTTATAGGGTGTCTCTTCACTTTCTCAAGTTTGAGATATTTTCCTTGCATGAGTAAAATGTAGAGCACTCTATTAATTATTTTGATGGAGCGATGAAGTAGGTTTAACTATTTTATATATGATTTTCATTTTCGTTTATGAGAGTTAAATGGGTATTGTTTTTCAATTTAGGTTTATGAGAGTTATGAATGAGAGTTAAATGGGTATTGTTTTTCAATTTAGGTTTATGAGAGTTATGTGTATTAACTTTTCATGAGTAACAAACATAATACTTCGAATTGCTGATACAAGAGCATTGAACAAACATTGATTTTCTTGATTACCTATTTCAATTTGTTTAGTTTGGCTTCGAATCAGTTTTAGTGACTATTATAAATAGTATGAAATGGTTCAAAGCTAGAACATTGATTGTTGAAGGGGAAGGTTAATTAGGGGGAAAAAGAATGGCTGAAGGAAAACAAGGGTATTAGTTATTATAGGATAAATAATGAGTGTGCACATTTTTGTAAATAACAATATAAAACAATTTAGCAAAATAAGAGTTATATTAGATATGATGATTAGCTATGAAATCACAATAAGGATAGACAGCCATTGATGCTTATAATCGATACTTATTCATATTTAGACAAAGTGGATCTTCATTTTGTTGTTCTAGATTATTCATGATTCTTTCGTCGATTGATCTAATGTTTTGTCATCATGCTATATTGAAAGAATTTTAAGTTTCTATCACATTAATAGCTACTCCTCATTTTATTTCATTTTAAAATTTCCATCACAAATAGTGCCATGGATGATTGTATATTTTTTGGTTTTGGAAGTCATATCCATCATTTTGGTATCAGGGAAACAAGATTTGGGAGTAGAGAAGCATTAAGGTGTCTCAATAAATCCTTAGAGGAAATTTGTTGCAAAAAGATATCATATACACTATAAAGGAGTTATTTTTTATAAATAATTTATTATATAGGTGTGACGAGACATGTAATTGAAAAGTTCTTAAACCCTAGGGAGGAATTTAATGCAGGAGAGAAGAAACTTCTTACTATAGAGATGATGAAGGAAGTATGAAATATTGTATAAGATTATGAGAAAAATTATTTGTGAGAAATACAAGAGGTTTTTAAGTAAGAAAATGATTTGAAAGGGGAATATGAAATGCATCATGAGGAGGCAAGAATTGTTTAAGGCAGAAGAATAAAATGCATATTTAAAAAAATAGTTTTCTTCCTAAAAATGTTGTGATTGCATGAAATGAAAAAGAAGAGGATAATGAAGTTTTGGTAGGAATATGTCTCTTGGAAGGCATGAAATAAAATAATAAAGATGAGGAGGTCACAAAAATAGTGGCTAAAAATGAAAGTGGAGAATGAGATTACAATCAAGTTAAAGAGGTTGCAATGAGCAAATAAGTTGTGACTATAAAGTTAGATTTTGAAGAAGTATGCATGAAATAATTTTTGAAAGAGATTATTGGACATTATGTTGTCCCTATAGAAAAAAAAATGCATAAATTTAAATAATAGTACTATATCATTTAAGGTTTTCCTATTCCAAGCATGGAAAATTTGTTGAATCATTTGAGTTGAAAGACTAGTGAGGTTCCTAATATACCATATTGAAGAAATTTTTTATTTTGTGAAATTTGGGCCACTCATGTTAGATATGGGAGCTGGAAGGATCTAAATGTTGAGGTTTTGAGTTTAAGAAGCATATTGGGATGACATAGAGAACTAGAAAATCTATCAAGAATTGTTAGAGAGCGAAAATAGAATGCATGTTTTGAACAATATTTATTTTCCAAATAAGGTTGTGATTGAAGGAAAATGAAAAGAAATACGAGATAATGAATATGTAGTAGGGACATGTGTAATGCCTCTCTTGGATATTCTTCGAAACAAGGATAAATAAGGACTAACATTTTTTTAGGGATAAGATGCAAGAAGAAATCACCTCACAAAGATTGCAATAGAATTCTAACACAAAACCAACATCTTGAAAGATCTCCAAACATTTATCACTTACTAATGTGTTCTTTTTAAATCCAAATCCAAATTTCTTAAGTGTTTATTTTGTACAACTAAATTTACTAATTTTAACATTTATCACTTGCAATAGAATTCTAACACAAAACCAACATCCAAAACCAAACATTTATTACTTGCAATAGAATTCTAACACAAAACCAACATCTTGAAAGATCTCCAAACATTTATCACTTACTAATGTGTTTGTTTTAAATCCAAATCCAAATTTCTTAAGTGTTTAGTTCATACAACTAAATTTACTAATTTCAACGTAAGAAAGTAGAGGAAACATAATGAACAATCACAAGAAGGCATCAAGAAATTTGATGACTAGTCTAATAAAAGAAGATATTGAAAACCAATTGCTAGACTAAACAACATGTCGAAAGATCCACTAGCTAAATAAAATAAGACATCAATCAAGTCACATTACATGTGATGACTAAGAACAATCATAGAAGATAGATAAATCACCACATGATGCTAAGGAATACATCACCCTAGTAGTTTTAGAGAACATAGTCACACACCTCAAGTAGTACAACATAAATGACCTTGTGGATATGCATACTATAATATTCTTATGAATTCAAAGGAATGGTTTATCAATTACAATTTTCCTAAGATTTTGAAAAAAAGCCATTTAGGGACATAAGTCATTAACCCAAACATTTGATCAAAAAAAAAAAAAACTTCTTTCACAATGATTTCAAGATATACCCTCATTTCTCAATGAAAGGAAACATTTCATTACTATATTAAAATAAAAATGAATTAAAAATAGGATTTATTTATTTAATTTTAATAGGAGAACACAAGGAATACAATGCACCATACTCCATCAAGAGTGTAATTCCCCGCACGAGGATAAATTTTTTTTTTTTTTCAAAACAAGTATGGACACACACTACATACAACATATGGGGATCACAAAGATCACAAGAAAAGACTAAAAAAACATCTAGACACCAATAGATCTCCAAATGCCACTACTAACCAAAATGATTAACCACGAAAGGATGCAAACAATTTTGAATCCAAAACATTCTGAAATCAAAATGCAGTTCCAATGTATTCAAGAACACCATAGAGGGTAGCAAAAACACCTCCCAAAAACTTTTAGTCAAACTGAAAAGTGCCCATTGTCTACCCAGACAGGTTTTCCCAAGACCTAGGTGATACCTTTTTTTTAGCACTGTGCAATACTTTCCAGTATTGTATGACTTATCTAAAGAAGGCATGCAATACTTTTAGGGTTTGGGCAACACTTCTCCTAAAGTTGTGTGATACTTCATAAGTATTGTACAACCTTTCTTCAATGGACATGCGATACTTTCTAGTATTGCACAAAATTTCTCCTTAGGACATGAGATACTTTCCACTATTGCATGATATTTCTTCTTTGGGTGTGTGACACTTATAGGTGTTGCCTAGTGCTAGAACATGGTCCCTAGAACAAGCAAGAAGGCTCCAATAAGCATTCAAAAAGGTACAAGAAGAGATAGAACCTCCACACTAAGGAGTACTAGATCCACATATCAAGGCATAAACATTAGAACACTAAACTACAACATGGAAACTACATCTAACCATCTAACATAGCAGAGAAGGGAAATAAATAAAAGAAAAATCATAATGTACTAGAATAACAAGCTAAGTTCGTGGTTCCTCTCAACTATAATAGCATCATGAGACCTCAAAGGCCCTAGCCATCCCTTGCACATAACATCCTAAACTGCCAACTAGATAGTGGAGTTGTCTTATGAGGACATCACTACTAAAGGGTTATAACATCATAAGAATAGGAAATCTAACATGCTAAACCAATAAGAAAAAGATACTCCAAATAAGAAGATAACATCATTAAATCATATGCTAAACATCATAATAATGAAATGTCTCAATACTAACATCATATAAACATGATATACATGCATTCCAATGAAAGCATAAATCACAAGAAAGCATACTCTAGAACCCGAAGTACCAAGTGAAAACATCCAGCAATGTTTGCATTAAGATAATAGATAGTCTTTGTACACCAATCTCCATTCAGATATATTTTTCCTTGGATCTATATTCTTGAGCTCCATGTCCATATTTCTAATAATTACAGCATTGGCCTTCAAACCTAGATACAATAGGTGCATTGTTTTCCTTTGACTTGCATTCATGTGCTTTGTGTCCTTGCTTCTTGAAATTAAAATAGCATGATCCATCAAATTTTGTTGTAGGATTTTTCTTACCAATCTTTCTTTTGCAAATTTTTATTCTATCTCCTAGTTTTCTACAAAGATATCATGTAGGTTTACCTTTTGACCTTGCATTTCTTTTCTATCCACTCTTTGATAGCTCTCTTTCCTCAGATAGGTGCTCGATATAGCCTAGACTAAACGTATCATTATTTTTTCTATGTGATCTCGTCAGTTTCTCATAGTATCTCATTACTTCCTTAGGTTTGTTCAACCTTTCAATGAGTTCATTTTCATTTTTCAGTTCATTGTTGAGATGTTCATTCTCAGATTTAATATTAGCAATCTCCACATCTTTTGAGCTAAACTCTTGAGTTATAAAGAGTAGTTTTTTGGTTGTATCAAACTAATTTTGGATAAGCCTTTTCACTTCACTATTCTTGCCACCAAGTCTTGTAGACATATGAAAATTTTCTTCTTTAGATTTCTTTTTCTTCTCAATTAGTTCACACAATCTTACTAATTGGATTTTGTGTTCAGTCTTCAATGCTATTACTTCTTCATTCAGTGCATTGTATCATTCCAATAGGTTTGCTATCTCTGCATTAATTTAACTAGAATTTCTATCAACAAGTAGTCCTTCAATGTCTTCTTCATATAGAGTGTGATTCTATTGAATGGCCAATTCTTTTCTTTTCTTTAGGGATTTCTTCAACTCTTCTCTTACTACTTCAAGCTATTGAAGCATGATGTAGATGCCAAGCTTCTAATTCTCCATAATCTTTCCCAACTTATAAGCCTTCATCCCTAAGATCTAGCTCTCAAGATGTTAGACATCTTCTAAGAGAACAAAGCTCTGATACCAATCATTAGAATTGTATTTGGAAATTAAGATATTGAGAGGCAAGGGTTAATCAAGATCTATAAAATATTTAACTCCTTGAAACAAAACAAATGCATCCACCATTTACCCATCTCATATCTCGATCATAAACCACATACGTATAAATTGTAATGCTAAAATAGATCTAAGTACGCATGACATCTATAAAGATCCAAGTAAATGTAAATACATAACAAAAAATATTTGGTTACCCAGAAACCCTCCAAGGTGAAGGTAAAATTGGGGTGGCGATGACATCCAAAAATCTTCACTACTACAACAATAAAGTGTTCCTATTAAGGCCCCAATATTTGATAAGTTCTAGTGATCTACCCTATCAAGGGTCTGCCCTCCTAAGAGCTTACATGACTTATTCACTTTACCTTAATTAAAATATTTAAACTCACAACTAAGAAAGAACTATGTTAGGAGATTTACATAGGCTTGTTAAAACTACTCTTTTAAGAGATTTACCCTAATTCACTTGGTAGAATGTATTAGTACCTGATCCTTCAGTTAGCACTTTGATGCTAGATTATGAATCTCCTCTTTCAAATTTTAGCTTGATCTCCTTATCTAATTTTCTCTATTATTCCCTTGACTGCTAGGTTGCTATGTGTGATCTCTTTGCTTCTATGCTATCTCTTGGTATTTCCTTGCATCACTTTGCCTCATCACATGATTTAGGGTTTGGTCCCTCTCTAAATAAAAAATTGTTGAAACTTCTAGAACAAGATCAACTATTTAGATTCATCTATTTTCCTATTTAGTCCTTCTATTTTTTTGATTTTCTAATGACCTTGCATAGGGATTTATAACCTCTAACAAAATGTATAACCAATCCCTTAGTCATTTCTACAATCATTAAATTTCATATAGAAGTTGGCCAAAAATGGTTTGCATAAGTTTTTGTGCCATCACAAACACATATGCCAAAACTAGTCTACTAAGAAATTAAATATCTTGACACTTGATCACAACTGATATTAATATTGTCCCTCAGCTTCTTTATGCTTTGCACATACTGTGTAACTAGGTTCACACTAACTTTTCTTTTCTTGACATCTCCTAACTTTTCTCGGCATATACTCTCACTTGGTCTACACTAGGTTTCTCGACAACCTTACACTCACTCGACTCATACTAAAATATAAACAAGTCCATAAAAATTCAGGCTTTATTAGGTGGCTTGGTTGTAGTGATGACTAACCAACTCTGCCTAGGAAATCACTAAGTGTTAGACACTAATAGGAAACATGGCTTAGAGATAAAATGTAGCTCATTAGGAGGCATGAATTAATTAAATTAGTAATGTGTCATTGAGTTTGAAGATATTTTTCAAAATAAATATGTCTTTCTGCAAAAGGCTTGACACAAATAAAGACTAGTTACCTAAACCCCATTTACTAATCTCTTGGCTAGAGTAAATCAACTTAAATATGAAAATAAATCTATAGGTAAAATTTTATTTAGTGTGATATCATAAATCTATATTCCAAGATAGAAGAGGCCATAAGGAAAGCTAAATGAGCCACTAGTAAAATTCTACAATGCTAATAGTTAGAAAATCTTCCTTATCATCTTCAAAGAGCTCATTTGGATGGTCATTATATAAAATATAAGAATGTAGATAGCATAACAATAGGGATTAGTGGTTATATGTTTTCTTACGAACAAATTTACTCTATTTTATATATTTTTTCTTTTAGCTCACTTGTAATAATAAAAAAAAAATCATGGATATTTCATGCAATAGATTATGGAAAATCTTTTATTGTTTTTGTATTGCAAATTTTTCATTTCTCCTAACTTAATGTTGTTCTAGAGTTATGATATGATTCAATTATAAATGAAGTCATAATTTGAACTAGTATGTTATGTTGTTCAACTTGTGCAAGTTTAGTTCCTGATTTATTTGTGGTCCCACAATATTGGTTCCCACTTTTTGGCAAAATTTAACATTGGTTTTTTTTTT
The DNA here is from genome assembly GCA_028749045.1 of Cupressus sempervirens. Taxonomy (NCBI): domain Eukaryota; kingdom Viridiplantae; phylum Streptophyta; class Pinopsida; order Cupressales; family Cupressaceae; genus Cupressus; species Cupressus sempervirens. Next base: position 689,133,579 of record CM053792.1, on the reverse strand, counting down.
TCTAAAAGGAATTTCACTTTTGGATACGTATTACTAAAAGCCATAAATAATTTGAAGATGATTTTAAAAAGTTATTTTAAAGATTTTATTTATATTTTCAAACCATATTTTTTAAGAATTTATTTGAATTGATTGAAGTCTATTTTCCATCTCCTTTGAGATGTGGTTTAAGTGAAAAAATTTCATTTTCAAAGAGTCATGATTCTTTTGATGAACAAACTTTGAAAAAGAAAAAGAACAATGACAAGATTCATCAAAGGATAGAATGGTAACATAGATACCTACCAACTTTGGTTATTTTTGTTCAATTTTGCTAAAGAATATAAATTTTATTTAGTGGAAAAGTAATGCTAACAATAATTTAGACATAGGTTGTTTTTGAAAAATATAATTTGATTTGTATAAATTGCAATACAATTTTTCTTGTATTTCTAGAAAGAAAACACAAATAATTTTGTAACAAATATTTTTCAAAAAAAAAAGTTCTTTTATTTTCTATTGTTTTTCAAAGCTTCAAATAGAGATTTTTGAAATGGTTAGATGACCTATATTTATAAAATTATAAATAAAACATCATGATAACCATAATATACACTAAAAGTATAGTCATTGGAAAATTTATTCAGAGTATGAAAATCTTGTATATTTAATTTCAAACTATGGTCCTATTTAGCCCTTGTTTGAGCCCTCCAAAGGGAAAATTTTGATAAAATTTCAAGGGCTTAAATGAAAATGTCATTTTGATTCCTTCACATGAAGATTCCTTTGCACAAAGGCCCCTTAGACCCTTAGCATGAATAAAGCTTTGCATGAAGCCCCTCGAGGCAAGTCTGATGCCGCAAGAGGTGCTTTGAGCAAATCCCCCTGGGCAAAATGTGGCCACTTTTTTATTTACTAGTTTTTGGCCAAGGGTGCTTCACTTGATGTCCTTTTTGGCTAATTTTTTTGTTTTTCATTTTATATAAATAATAATAATTTTTTGTTTTTCAAACAATTAAAAATCTTCTTCAAGTTCACTATTTTTGAATAAAAAAGGAGACACCAATTTCAAATATTTGTTATTCTCTATTTTAAAAGAGAACGGATGTAGACTTGTAAATTGTATTTGATAGTTCTTGTGAAGAATGAAGATGAGACAACATAAATGAGCAAGCTAAATATGCAAGACATAAATCACCTAGTAATCATGAATTAACATTGGCATCTTATTAGTAGAGGACAGAAGGTATGTACCCATAAGTTCATGTCCATCTATTTTTAATTTTCTAAATAATATGTTCTAATTTAAATATATATTTCCATGTACCTTGCAAAAAAATTAAAAGATAATAAAATGGATGTTGGAGAAGATTTAGGACATGACTCTGTAGAAGCTCAAGAAATGGAAGTTGAGAAGGTCAAGATTAGTTGTTCCAATTGGTATGGATGAACACATAGAACTGCCTAAAAATGTAAAGAAAAATATAATGAATAGAAATGTATATCATTTACTTGCAATGGATGTGGAAAAATTGAAATCACTTACTAATTTTGAACTGTTAAGTCTTTCCAACAAGAGAGATTTCAATAAGATAGTAAAATAAAAAGCATGTAAATTTTATGATTTAGAAACACTTGAAAAATCTTGAGCACCTTCTCACATTCTTGTAGGAACATACTTGCAAAATCCATTAAAATTGTTGGGTATAGACACAACATAAAAAATTAAAAAAAATTCTAAGATGCAAAGTGATATTATTGAAAATGTTAGGAAAGGTATGAGCTCTATAAAGAGGAAAACCAGAAGAATGGTTGAGGATGATAGAACTATAGAAAGAAAACCAACTAGATTTCCTTTACCATCCATTATTTTGGCCTTTCCATCCATGAATTCTACCTTGAATCCAATGTTATTCAACTATGCTTCACTCAATAGATTATGCTTTAGTCCTTTTACCCAATAAGCATTATCACGTACAAGTTCATTGGTTAATGAGATATGACCTTTTCCTTTTATGCAACAAGATTCATTGTTTCCAAATTTTACACTACCTCCATCATAATGTTCCATGTGTTCAAATTTTGTTTTATCTCTAGTCATGTGTGTATATGAGCAATGTTAGTATGCTAATAGAAACCAAATTTAAATAAAGCTTCTACAAACTAAACAAAATTCATAAACTTCAAGATAGACTAAGATGAGCTCTCAATTGAGAATATGAGCCATTAATGGACTCTCTCAATAAGAAGCTCTCTTGTTGAGTAGCTTTATCTAAATGGATAGGATGTATGCTCAATATGCTTCCAAAGGCTTCAATGGATGATTGTGGATTTTTGGTGTGGATAGATGGCTTTAGTATGGATTTGGCTCTCAAAATAGCATTATAACTTTACTTCATGGATTGTGTTATTTTGCAAAGGGGAAGGATCCAATTTATAGGCAAGAGGCTTGAGGGATTGAGGGCTAAGATGCAAGGATGGGAAAAAGCTTATGGAGGGCTCAGATTGCATGAGAAGAGAGCACATGGATTGTGCTTCCTTATAGCCAATCAAGGAGTGACACATGTCACATGGTGAGAGGATGGAGGAAAGGGCAAGGATGAGTCAACAAAGGAGGCTCAAGAGATAAAATCTTCATAAAGACCCTCATAATGACTTGTAAGAGCAATAAAAGGGCTTGTAAGAGTCATTTATGGCCTAGTGGACTTCATAAAGTTTTATGGTTGAGATATTTTGAGGGTGATGAGAGAAAATTCGACTTGGACTTGATTAGGAAGGTTCTAAGCTTGCTTAGGCTTGTGCAAATGATTAGAGGATGGATTAGGATGGTTTAGGATTAGCTTAGGGATAGGCAAGTGGATGGCATTTAATGAGGGTGGGTGAAGGAGGAGATATTTGTTAACTTTGGATTGGGTTAGTAAGTCTTAACCCATGTTTAGGGAATGTGACAAGGTTAGGAGGGGATTAGGATTAGGTTTAAAGACATCTTCTAGAAGAGTCTAGATTTTGGAGGAGGATAAAGACTTTCTAGAATAGTCTAGAATTTCCTAGGATGAGGATGAAGACTTTCTAGAAGAGTCTAGAACTTCTTAGGATGAGGATAAATTAGATTTTTAGGAAATAAATAAAGTTTTATTTATTTCAAGGGTTTGGGTTGAGGAGATATTTATTAAAACTTTTTTAATAAACATGAGGATTAATATTTAATTTTAATTAAATATTTTGAGTTGGGATTAGGGGTAGGAAATGATGGGATTAGCCTTTAATCAAAATTAAAGAAGGATTAGAAGATTTTGGAAGAGGTTATTGGTCATAAGGAAATTGGCCAACTTTTGGGAAAAAAATAAATTTTTTATTTATTTTAGGATTTTTGGTCAATTTATTAATTAAATAATTAATAAATAAGGAAATAATGTTTAAATAAGATTTAAACATTTTTGGGAGGGATTCCTTAATTAAATATTTTTAATTAAGATAAAGGGATTTAATGGCATAAAAATTAATTAATTAATTAAATAATTAATTAATTAATAAATGATGATGTCATCAGGACTTTTTCAGAAAATAAAAATACTTTATTTTCTAAAGGTTTTTAGGTGTCTACATTTTGCCCCTCTTTGATGTGATGCCGCAAGTGGCATGGCATCAAAGATAAGAAAATAAGATGCCCAAGGCTAGAGCAGAAGAGGAGAGAATGGACTGTGAGATCCCCCCCTCAAGAAGGCAGCGGGGAGAGAAAGCGAGGCTCGGTGGCTTCTTGAAAAACACAAGAATCTGGGATGAGCAAGGAGACTCGGATTGGCAAAGAGAAGGGGCTGAATTAGCTCAAACTCTCACTATGGGAGAATGATAAAGGGAGAATCAGAGGCACAAGAGGAAGCAAGCTTAAGATCTCAGGGATTGCAGAGGATGAAGGAGCGAAGCGCTATAAAAAAGAATCCAGGATAGGGAGATGGATGAGGGGATTATAAGGATGATGCAACAGGATTTCAAAGAGTTAGATTGGCGAAAGATGGATTTCGGAGATCCCTAGGACTAGGATTGTGGATCTCGAAAGATGAGGCTTGGTGGGTTGATTTGGATTGGTGGATCCCTAAAGCTAAGAGTGATGAGTGATTCAAAGAGATACTGATGCATCAGCTGGGGTAGGAGAGACAGATGCTGGATATGGATGGGGGATAATGGAGATGAAGGAAAACCATTGAAGCTTTCTGAGTGAGGGGATACTTCAAAGAGAAGTACCACCATGTAGTTGAGCACTAGATTTGCTATAGGACTATTGGTTAATTGCCAAGGTTACCAAGAACATCAAGGCCTTTTCACCAACCGTCCAAAGAACTGACGAACTGACTCAAAACAAACACGCAAGGATTGCCCCAGTATCACACATTAATCCCAGAGGAAGCAGTGTGGAACCGACACTGGGTAACCCACAAGCAGAAAAGAAAAACAAACGAAAGACCTGATCAAGACCTTACACTCTAATTGCCCCATTCGTAGCATACCATGATATGGAAGATCGTGGCAACCTTGAGGAGGGAACAAGGAGATTGCTTGGAAAAGATACTTCAAGACCCAAAAGGGAAGATCCCAAATCAAAAGAAAGTGAAAATCCAAAAGAGAGCTGTTTGCCAACGAGATGGGTAGGACGAGGTACTAACGGACCAAGATCAGACATGAGGAAAGCTAAATCCTGCAAGGACCTATCGGAGAGCACCTAAGCTGGTGGATTTGGATGAGTGATGCATCTGGCAAGCTGAACTAAGAAAGATAACACTTTGGTGATAGGAAATCTAGCTAAAGGATGCATTGAAATATCTAACCAAAGTGTGTGATGTGTGCAAGATGTTGACCAAGGACGAACTGACATGAACGTTGGATAGATACAATGGTACTAAGCTAAAGAGGATGTACAAGATGATGGACCAAGATATGTTACAAATGTACAAGTTTTTTCATGTTTTGGTTTTTGTGAGATGGAAATGTTTGTGAAGGATGGGATGTCTATAATAGGTGATAGGTGGATAGGTAGATGGTTTGCGAAAAGATTAAGTGAAAATGGGGTTTTGTGTGTGCACGTGATAGTATACAAGCTAGGATACAAGATTATTTATAGGCTGGAATATGGTACAAACCTTGGACAAGATTTGGATAGACAAGGTATGGTACAAGATTTACAAGGTATAATACAAGCTTTGGTACAAGATTTACAAGGTATAATACAAGCTTTGGTACAAGATTTACAAGCTGTACAGGAGGTATTTACAAGCTTCATCAGATTTTGGATATTTGGTTGGAACACCAAGGGAACAAGAAAGTGTGTCTTATGGGATGGTGGGTAAATGGATGAGGGATAGGATAGTGATAGATAATGGATTAGTCTTTAGTACACAAGGCGCCTGAATTACCAGGTTTTCACCAAGGTACCTATCCAAGGTGCTTGAATTGCCAAGTTTTCACCATTGGACGCTTGTTTCTCTTTACTATTTTTTTTCTTTTGTATTTTTCAAAAGCCTGGTATACCAAGGATCTTCAAGCATAGAACTTCTTGAGATGAATGATGTTAGTAGGATCATTCAAGAGTTCTCCTTCTGGTGTAGATAGCTGATAAGCTCCAGAGCCAAAGGAAGCAGTGACAACATAAGGACCAAGCCATGTAGGTTCAAACTTGCCTTTCTTTTCTCGATCTACTTGGACTTTCATGTTTTCTTTGAGGACCATGTCACCTGGCTGAAAGTGTCGTGGAAGCACCTTCTTGTTGAAATTTCTTTTGAGACGAGTTTGATAGACTGTGAGATGATCATAGGCTTGTTGCCGCTTCTCGTCTAAGAGATCTAGCTGGGTGAGTCGAGCTACTCTATATTCTTCATCTGATATTTGCCCTTGCAAAGATATGCGCAAGGAGGGAAGTTCAACCTCTATAGGTAGTACCGCTTCAGCACCATAGACTAGGGAGTATGGAGTTGTGCCTGTGGATGTACGGAAGGAAGTTCGATAGGCCCATAAGGCTGGATTTATTTGTAGGTGCCAATCACGGCCGGAATCATTGACAACTTTCTTTAGAATTTTGAGGAGGGTTTTGTTAGTTGCCTCTGCCTGGTCGTTACCTTGTGGGAAATATGGGCTAGAAAAGCGGTGATGGATGCGGAGGGAAGTGCATAATTCTTCCATGTTGAGATTTTCAAAGTTACCTCCGTGGTCAGTGAAGATGGTGGATGGGATGCCGAAGCGGCAAACAATGTGGTACAAGATGAACTTGGAGACCTGAACTCCTGTAGCTGAGACTAGGGGGACTGCTTCCACCCATTTAGTGAAATAGTCTGTAGCTGTTATTATCCATTTATGTCCATCAGATGAGAGGGGTGTGATAGTTCCAACTAGATCAAGGCCCCAACAAGCGAAAGGCCAAGGTGGTGCAATAGGCTGTAGATCCTGTGCTGGAGCGTGCACAAGATTTGCATGCTGCTGACATGGGAGACACTTTCTGACAAAGTCACAGGAGTCTTCTTCAATGGTAGGCCAATAGTAGCCTGCTCTAAGGATTTGTCGCGCTAGGACAATACCACTCGTGTGGGCACCGCAAAGTCCAGAGTGTACTTCCTTTAACACCATTGCGGCCTCATTTTGGTCTAAACATCGAGAGAGAGTATCGTGATAACCCCGACGATATAGGGTATTGGCTATGATAACATAGCGGGATGATTTTTGGATGAGGTTCTGGCGTTGGGTATGTGTGAGGTGAGGGGATATGATACCATCGTTAAGGTAAGCGTGAATCTCATGGTACCAAGGGGATTGGGAACCAACCAAGATACAAACACGGTTTGAATCCTCATTCGCATAGGCGGGTGTGAGGAGCTGCTCCACTAAAAACTCATACTGTGTAGCTGCTTGGGGAATTTCCAAGAGCGAGCCTATAGTAGCCATAGCATCTGCTGCTTTGTTCTGTATTCGAGGCACTTGTGTAAACTGAAGCTTTGTAAAATGTTGGGTTAGCTGATCAACTAGCTCTTTGTAGGGTAATAGCTTTTCATCTTTGGTTTGATATTCATTTAGGGCTTGCTTGATGATGAGCTGAGAATCGCCAAAGATTTGTAGCTCAACAATGTTCCATTCTACAGCTATCTTTAATCTTGCTATGAGGGCCTCATATTCAGCTATATTGTTGGTGCTAGGGAATTGTAGCTTGAAGGCTTTTGGAATGTAATCTCCTTGAGGTGTGACCAACAATATTCCTGCCCCTGATCCATGAGATGTGTATGAGCCATCAAAATAAAGTTTCCATGGGGGTTGTTCTTCAATTAGACAGATATGCTCATCTGGAAATTCTGTGATCAACGGATAAGCATCTATTAGAGGTACATCAGCTAGGTGATCTGCTATAGCTTGCCCTTTGATTGCCTTTCTATCCACATACTGGATGTCAAATTCACTAAGGAGCATAACCCATTTGGCCAAACGGCCTGTAAGTGTTGTTCTAGAGAGCATATACTTGAGAGGGTCAATCTTGGAGACTAGTTGGATGGTATGACTTAGCATGTAATGGCGAAGCTTTTGAGTTGAGAAGACAGCTACCAAACAAGCTTTTTCCATAGGAGTGTAATTGAGTTCATAACCAACTAGGGTTCTACTGATGTAGTAGATGGCTCTTTCTCTTTTGTAGTCATCAAGCTGTGCTAGAAGTGCCCCTAGAGCAGTAGGTGTTGCTGATATGTACAAAATTAGGGGACGACCAGGAATTGGTGGAACCAAGATAGGGGGATTGATGAGATACTGCTTGAGATGGTTGAAGCTACGCTGACATAAAGGATCCCAATTGAAGTTCTCATCCTTCTTTAGTAAATGTGAAAATGGTGTACACTTATCTGCAAGCTGGGAGATGAAGCGTCGAACAGATTGGAGCTTTCCTTGAAGAGAGCGAAGTTGTCGCAGTGTCTGGGGAGGAGGCATGTCTAAGATAGCCTTGACCTTCTTGGGGTCGATCTCTATACCTCGTTTAGAAACTATGAAGCCTAGAAGCTTGCCAGATGTGACCCCAAAGACACATTTCTTGGGATTCAGCATGAGATGATATTTGGCTAACCTATCAAAGACTTTCTCTAGGTCAGCAAGATGATCCATGAAGGTATGAGACTTGACCAAGATATCATCCACATAATCCTCCAAAATGCTATGGATGAGATCATGAAAAATGGTTGTCATAGCTCTTTGATAGGTAGCCCCAGCATTCTTTAGGCCAAAAGGCATCATGTTGTAGCAAAAGGTTCCCCAAGGGGTAGTGAATGCTGTCTTATGCTGATCCTCTTCTGCAATCTTGATTTGATTATACCCAGAAAATCCATCCATGAGGGACAAAATTTCATGTCCAGCTGTAAGATCTACAATCATATCTATGTTGGGCAAGGGAAAATCATCTTTTGGACAAGCTTTGTTAAGATCTCTAAAATCAGTGCAGATTCTGATGTCACCGGAAGGTTTAGTGACAGGGACCATGTTGGAGATCCACTCTGAGTAGTCGATAGTTCGGATAACCTTAGCAGCTAGCATTCTTTCTAATTCAGCTTTGACCAATAATGCCACCTTGGGGTGCATTTTTCTAAGCTTTTGTCTGACGGGCTTGATCTTTGGATCAACTGCAAGATGATGAACTACAAGCTTTGGATCAAGTCCTGGCATGTCCTGATATGACCATGCAAATCGGCCAATATTCTCTCTTAAGACCTCAAAGAGGAGGTCAGCTTGGTCTTGTGATAGGGACGCAGCAATGTGTACAAGTCTGGGGATCTCTGAAGAACCAATGTTGACTTCTCGAGTATCCTCAATTAGAATAGAAGATACCTCTGGTCGATTATCTTGAGGAGGCAATGCTAAATCCTCATGTTCTTCTTGTGGCTCTGGATTTTCTTGCTGAGGGGTTCTCTTCGTTGCCTTAGCTAGTCTCAGATTCAACTTAGTTCCAATTTTGGGTGTATCGGAACTAGGTTGGGGATTTTCTCCAAAATACCCCTTGGGATCTAGCTTGTAGATATAGGCAGAATCTGGCTTTGTTTTCTTGTGAGGAGTTTCAGCTCCCATGAATCTTAGAAGTGCCTCCTCTGATGTGAACTCATCGATGTGTATGACACTTGGTTGGTCCCAATCTATGAGTTGTGGATGGGCGAGTGGTAGGTCAATGAGGTGGATGGATAGTTCTTGGAGAACAGAGTCTCCAAGGGAGATTTGGTCTAGGATATCGTCGTAGGCTCTCTTTTCAACTTCCTCAGGAATGTCTTCGATTTTGACAAGGTTGCGGTGAATGTTCGAAAAAGCGTGACCGTTCTCATTGGTGCCCCCAGTTGTGGATATGCCAAAGCCAAGACCTGACTTTGATTCCCACTTATGTGCGTCGATGGGGCACTGCATACCTCTTTCTTCTGGTCCTAGACCACCACCTTGATAGTTCCATTTGTCAGTGATGAGCTTATGTTCTTGGGGATACTTTTGGCTGAAGTGATCAAGGCGTGCTTGATTTCTTTGAGGTGCATCCTTATGTAACCATTTGTTGATATCTGGAGTGAGCTCCTCATGAAGAGGGATTTTTGAGGATACAAAGGTTGTTGGGCCAAACTGTTTGTATCGAGGAGGTGGAACCTCCTTACCTTTGTGATATGTCGGTCGTCCATGGGCATGTGGATCAAGTGGGAGTGCCCCGACAACAAATGCATCTGACAGACTATACTCTCCACAACCTTTGTTATTGATCTTCACGGTAGACAGGGTAGAGGCGAGGATGGTTTCTGGGTCATTATAAGTGTGGGATGAGCTGGCGATGGATGTGCCGATATCAATTCCAGGGCAATGGTTTGTATATGAGGCTTCAACCGCATTGTAGTAAGCAAAGGGTTCTGGATCGGCATGGATGGTTACCTCAGTGCCTTGATGCGGAAATTTGACGCACTGATGGTAAGTGGATGGAACGGCTTTCATGGCATGAATCCATGGGCGACCAAGGAGGATGTTGAATGGTAGGTTTAGATCAATAACATGGCAGAGTGTCTCTTGGATGACTGGCCCAACCTTGATTGGCAGCAAAATAGTTCCTTCTGTGGTTCTTTCCAAGTTGTCATAAGCTTTGATGGTGATAACCTCACTGATGATATCTGCCTCAGTATACCCAGCTTGTTTTATGAATTTTAGGGTGCAAATATTCAAGGCTGATCCATTATCTATCATTACTCTTTTTATAGCAAAGTTGGATACCATGATGGCTATGCGAAGCGGAAGGGTGTGATCTGGGTCGACCACGGGTATGTCGGTGGATTTGAACGATAGGGCACATGAGGATGAGAGGTGTCCAACAAGATTACGAAAATCAGTAGCATTGATATCAGAAGGGACACGAGATTCTATGAGAGCACTATCAAGGATGTTCTTGTACACAGGACTAGTGCGAAGAAGGTCTAAAATGGAGATTTGGGCTGGCATGTTCCCAAGGTGTTCCAAGATATTGTACTGGCTTTTTGATGGAGCTGATGGTGTTGGTGTAACAGGTGGGCCTGCGATGTTAAATCGCGCTCTTCGAGTGGTGACTGCACACTCATTGTTTGGTCCTTGGATATTGATAACATTGACGGAAGGCTCTTTCTCGGATATACAACCTATAAGGCTACCATAGTCTATATAGGATGAAGTGTGGTCATTGTTCTTCCCATGCTGTTGGTTTGGCTGACGGTTGTTGGTGTTGTTGTTGTTGGTTTGGATAGGTGTTTTTCCAGGATTTTGGTTGTGGTGTGGAGGAAAAGCATTTTGATAGATCTGTAAGCCTGCATTGGGAGAGGTTTGGGCACCAACAGTGATTTCCTTCCGATCAATGAGGTCCTGCACATAGTCTTTTAGTTTCATGCATCTGAGGGTAGTGTGACCTTTTACCCTATGAAATTTGCAGTACTCATTATCTTTGTACCATGCAGCTTTGGATTGGCTTGGGTCAATTTGCTGGGTAGGAGGAAATTTGATGAGGTTTTCTTTGACTAGTTTCTCAAAAATGACATCCAATGGTTCACCAAGGGGTGTATAGTTTCTAGGTGTAGGTTGGAATCTAGGCTTTTGTCCTGCAGCTACATTGATGGCATTAGCTTGATTGCTAGACCCTTGGAAGTTGGGTCTTGGATTGTGGTTTTGATAGCTTTGGTTATTCTGTTGTTGGTAGTTGATAGCTTGTTGATTTTTTGGTTGATATGGTGGGTTGGACTGGTTGTGAGAAGGACCAACAATATTCACATGTCTGGTGTCAGTGACGCCATCTGTTGCAACGTGCTTGTTTTTGTTCCAATACCTAGACTTGTCATTGGAATGTGATTGATTTTGGTTGGCTTCCTTGTAAAGCTTGACCACACCATCTTTAATGAGTCCTTGCTCAAGGATCATTCCTTTCTCTTTGATATCTTTGTAGGTTTGCAAACAGTTGATGGTCATGTGGTGAGCCAAGCTAGGATGGGCATTATCAATAAACATTTTCACAACATGGCGTTCTGGCAAGGTGCAGGATATGCGGGTGGTAAGGGTTTGCCATCTTTGCAGGTATTCGGCAAGGCTTTCTCCACCTTTTTGCTTGGTGTGGACAAGATCAACTATTGATAGCTCTGTTTCAACAAGATGGGCATATTGGGCTACAAATGCCTCAGATAATTCAGCAAAGTTTTTAATTGTACCATAGGGGATTCTATAAAACCATTCAAGAGCTGGTCCAGCTAAGCTTTTGGGAAAAAGGCGCAAGAGGAAGACATCATTGTATGCTACATCCTGGCAGTGCATGTAAAATTCTTTGATATGTGTGACAGGGTCTCCTTTTCCTCTGAATTTGTCAAATTTGGGTACCTCAAAGTGTTTGGGAAATGGTGTCATGGTAATGGCTCTGTCAAATGGGTAAGGACACACATTCTCAAACTTGAATGTCTTCGGATCATTCCCTTCTTGGATGGCTTTTAGAGCTATCTTCATTTGCTCCCATTCTGAATTGATAGGTGATGGCTGGGGTGCCCCCAATGTAGGAGTGCCTTGAGGTAGGTATGTACTGGATGGGGCCACTGAATATGGATGGCTATGAGGGATTTGCTGATAGGGATTGTACATTGTTTGGGCAGCTGCATGGTGGATGACAGGTTGCTGAGGGGGAGGTGGCGCATATTGCTGCATGTGCTGTGAGGCTTGCTGTTGATATGGGATTTGAGGTTGGGATTGAGGAACATAAGCTGGCTGTGGGATAAATGGATTGCTTTGTGGAGGTAAGGTATAAGATGGTTGAGAGGCTTGGGGAAAGGATCGGGGGGCTTGTGGGGTTTGACCAATATATGTGGGTTGTGCCCCCATTTGGGATGGTATCTGCAAATAATTGGTGGCTGGCTGGGGTGGTGGATTACCTCCTAGAAGTGGCATTGAAAAGTAGTTGGTAATTGGAGGTAATGGATTAGTTGGTGGTGGAGGTGGTGGGAATTGAAAGCTTGGGAATGGAACTGATGGGGTTTGATAGCTTTGTGGTTGGATTTGGAAGCTTGGTAGAGTGGTGGCAGGGGCTGGGGTCACTTGGGAGCTTGGTAGAAAATTGGTAGTAGCTTGTGGGATTTGATAGCTTTGTGGAGTGAGGGTAGTAGCTTGTAGATTTGTGGCTAATGGTATTGAGCTCCCAAGACCTAATGGAAATGATGGGATTGTGTGTTGGGCTGCAGTGAACAAGCTGGGGGTGATGAAAGGTTGATTACTTGGCCCCATGGGTGGCATCCCTGTTGTATATTGCTGAGGTTGGCCAAAGATGCTAGCACTGATTTGGGAGATGGGTGGATTTGGAAGGCTGGGTTGGGGAGCAGCAGTAGCAATAGTGAAGGGGGTGAACGGTGAGCTATTTTGGGTAAAGGGGGTTTGGAGCGGAGAGGTATGAACCAAGGATGGAGTGGTGGTGGCTGGGTTGGCTTGCGGCATGGAGATTTCAACTTGGGTGGATGATGGTATGTTTGGGTCTGTTGGATCATATGGATTGGCTGGAGGCTCTTCTTTTGGCATATATTGAGGATAATTTGGATCATAAGAGCCTATGGGTGGTGGTAGCTGCCCAAACAATGGGTGAGATGGATCTGATAATGGAGGGGGTCTTCCAAAGTCAAAGGTTCCTACATTTTCCCTTCGAAAATTAGCCATGATTGTCTCTTTGTTCTTGTCTATAATGGCATTTACCAATACTGCATTTCCTGGTTGGTTCATGAAAGCTTCAATGTCAGTACATGATGGCATAGCTTTCTCTGGGCTGAAGGATGGCTGAGTGCTCAAGGGGGGTGAGGTTGTTCGATCCAAATGATAGGGCTCCATTGTTTCTTTCTTCTTGGCTAAGCGAGTGACGGGTGGCATGAAAAATGCTCCTAGGGATGAGATGCAATAATGCTGATGGATGCAAAAGTGGGAAGGCTTCTCTATGCAAATGATTTCCTAGGTTAAGGCAAAGCTATATGACAAAACCTAAGGAGGATTGGGTTGGAGATTCAAACTTCAAAGATATGTTGCCAAAGCACGAAAGGTCTGCTTTCCTATGTGCAAGCTCGGTGGTGATTGTGTCAACTTAAGGATAGACTGATGATCCTTTAGGAAGAACACGAGATTGACCACTTGTGGATCCCAACCTTTAGCTCAAGGTGATGAGGGATAACAAGTGACAAAGCTGGATTACCCTAGACAAAGCTCTGTCAAAGGGATAACCTTGGTGAGATTGATGGATTTGGAAGATTTTTAGGAGTGGCAAACTTTTGGCAAAAGTGACAACAATTTTTAAGGCTTGGATGTGAGGTTTTGATTGCTGGCTAGATGGTTTGATTCTAAATGATATGGATGAGCTAATAATGCTTAAGGGGATAACCTAAGATGGCTGGCTTTTCTACAAAAATGACTCTAAAGTGAAGCTTATCCAAGAAGATGTGGAGAAACAAGGGTGTCTAATCATAGAAATCATGCCTAGTTGGTAAGGCATAAGCAGGATTAACTCCTGGATGTTGGCTAAATTTGATGGTGCGCTCTAACTAGGCCTCTTGAAGTGCTTTGTCGATAGCTTTTGCCTCTACTTTGTGGAGTTTGGCAATTCGTGGGCTTGGTGTTATTTCTTTTCTCTTGGCTGAAAGTTCTTGGTATGCTAGAGATGGTTTGAGTTTAACTTTGTGGAACTTCTGTTTGGGTTTGGGTTGCTCTGACATCAATTTCTAAATCTGCTTGGCTTTGAGAGATCTTGGTTGTTTCGCTTCAACTCATTCAACTTCTGGAATAGGCAGTGACTACGCTAAGTATGCCCTAAGCTAGGATTGACCAAGTTTGGCAAACATTCATTCAACAAATAAAAGATCAAGCAATAGATAGAAACAACCAGATAGAAGTTTTTGATTCTCAGAAAGTGATACTTGCGCCAAGGAGTGTGTATGTTCTACAAATGTTTCGATCAGTCACCTCAAACACATTAACATCCTAGATGGTTGTCTACAAGGCTGACAGTTGGTTTAGCTAAGGAGTCCTCGATATACCCAAGGTACGTGAGGCCCAAATCCGTAGATGAGACCAAAAAGATGTCACACAGCCGAGAGGAGCGGTAACCCACTTCTCCTCTTTCACTTCTCAAGGGTATAAAGTTCCTTGAGGCTTAGCCCGAGTGACAAAATCTTGATCCCAAGAGAGGTGTCTTTCGATTCACCTCCCAATTCTTATACTCCGCCAGAATGCTGGAGTTGAGGTCGTCCAAGGGGTGATGAAATCCCCAAACAGGCCTCCTAAAAAGAAACAAGGTTTTGGATCCTAATCTTATGCACCCAAGATGGCCTCGAAAGATGACAAGGGGAGAGAAGACTTGGATGACCTTGGGCTAAAAAACACGCTTGTTCTTTTACCAACTGACTCTTATGTGTGCTAATCTAGACTTTGCAAGAACTCATGTTTAAGAGACAATGTTCAATTCCAACTTGAAGTGCCAACAAAAGTAAATCGATCGAAGAATGCAAACAATAAGAAGAGTTAGGGTCAACAAAAGCAAACTCGTGCGCCCAGAGGCCCTCCACGTCAAGTATCGATTAATTTTCTTTAAGGCATTCAAGATTGAGTGTGAGTTTGTTTTAAGCCCAAAACAAAAGTGTGTGAGATTCGATTTCAAGCGCGCGCCCGGAGGCTCTCCACGTCAGTTGTTGTTCAATTTTAGTGCCCAAACTTGAAGTGTGATCGATTTAATCTAGATTTTTGATCATTTAATAATTTTGATAAAGTTAAAGCAAACATTCAAAGACCAAGTGAGTGAGTTAGATTGTGGAACATTTAACACCTTTTTCAAGTAGACCCATCCCCATAAATGGCGCTGAGATTGCAACCAATGGTTAATATTTGATGGGTGATTAGAAAAGAGGTGAGTCCAAGGAACTACTCAAATTGATTTTTGCAAATTTGTATTTTAACTTAACAAGGTTTCTTAAATGTCCAAAAATCAAACTTTACCTAGATTGCATGTGGAAAAGAGATTTGTTTTGTTCAATTTTTAGAAGCTCCAAATGAAGTGTTTGATATTGCAATGGTTAATTGATCCTTAGAATTCAAGATTGGATTTTTTGTTTTAATCATGCTTTCAAGGAAAATTTGATTTTAATCCATGGCATTCAAGAGTGATTTTAGCAACATGCATTCAAAGACAAGTGGTTAAACATTCAAGTGTTTTCTTTTGAGCATTCAAGATTGAGATTTTGTGTGTTGTTTTAAGAACTTTGAAGTGCTTTGTTTTAACCTTAGATCATTCAAGATTTTGTTTTGGACTCAAAAGTGAAAATGACTCTTTGGACTTTGGTTTTCATTCAAAATTTTGTGTTCTAGTTTGCATGTTTTAAGCCCAAAAATGATATTCCTAGATTGTTTTGATGCATGAAAATCCTAAGAAACATTCAAGATTTTGCAATAAGATATTTGTTTGGAACAAATAACAAAGCTTTTAGGACAATTTTTGGCAACCATTTAGGACTCTTAGTTTTCATGAAATTTTTTAAAAGAACTTTAGTGTGCACTTAGTGTTGATTTTGAACCTTTTGAAATAGAAACTTGAAGTTCTTTTTAAATTCCCAAAAATGAAGTGTTCCTAATTTTGCATGAATGCATCTAAAACCTTGATGTTGCAAGGATGCAAATGATTAGATTGGTTTAGTTTCACTTGTTAAAAGATTTTTTCTTTTTTGCAAATTGTTAGTTTTTCAATGGATTTAAGTATGATTTGGGGGTTCATTTTAAGCACTAAAAAGAAGTGTGTATGATTTTGCTTCCTTAACAAAAAAAAATGGCCAAGATCTCCCACAAGAAGAAGAAGAATAAGTAGATGGAATAAGAAGAATATAGACAAGAAGAGGAAGAATAATCCCAAGTGCTTTCTCCACCTATAAGCTTGAAAAATCTGCAAACACTATGAGATTGACTATGAGTTCCTTTGTCTTCTTCATGCTCATGTAGACCTACAAAACCAATTTATACAATCCTACCAATCACAAAAACAAGAAAAATTAGCCAAAATCAGCAAATGACATACAAAACTTGACTAAAAAAGCTAATGAAGATGACCCATGCGGGGTCCCACCGGGCGTGCCAAAATGTATATGAGCAATGTTAGTATGCTAATAGAACCAAATTTAAATAAAGCTTCTACAAACTAAACAAAATTCATAAACTTCAAGATAGACTAAGATGAGCTCTCAATTGAGAATATGAGCCATTAATGGACTCTCTCAATAAGAAGCTCTCTTGTTGAGTAGCTTTATCTAAATGGATAGGATGTATGCTCAATATGCTTCCAAAGGCTTCAATGGATGATTGTGGATTTTTGGTGTGGATAGATGGCTTTAGTATGGATTTGGCTCTCAAAATAGCATTATAATTTTACTTCATGGATTGTGTTATTTTGCAAAGGGGAAGGATCCAATTTATAGGCAAGAGGCTTGAGGGATTGAGGGCTAAGATGCAAGGATGGGAAAAAGCTTATGGAGGGCTCAGATTGCATGAGAAGAGAGCACATGGATTGTGCTTCCTTATAGCCAATCAAGGAGTGACACATGTCACATGGTGAGAGGATGGAGGAAAGGGCAAGGATGAGTCAACAAAGGAGGCTCAAGAGATAAAATCTTCATAAAGACCCTCATAATGACTT
Organism: Cupressus sempervirens; assembly: GCA_028749045.1. Lineage (NCBI taxonomy): Eukaryota > Viridiplantae > Streptophyta > Pinopsida > Cupressales > Cupressaceae > Cupressus > Cupressus sempervirens. Next base: position 689,116,430 of record CM053792.1, on the reverse strand, counting down.
GTAAGAGCAATAAAAGGGCTTGTAAGAGTCATTTATGACCTAGTGGACTTCATAAAGTTTTATGGTTGAGATATTTTGAGGGTGATGAGAGAAAATTCGACTTGGACTTGATTAGGAAGGTTCTAAGCTTGCTTAGGCTTGTGCAAATGATTAGAAGATGGATTAGGATGGTTTAGGATTAGCTTAGGGATAGGCAAGTGGATGGCATTTAATGAGGGTGGGTGAAGGAGGAGATATTTGTTAACTTTGGATTGGGTTAGTAAGTCTTAACCCATGTTTAGGGAATGTGACAAGGTTAGGAGGGGATTAGGATTAGGTTTAAAGACATCTTCTAGAAGAGTCTAGATTTTGGAGGAGGATAAAGACTTTCTAGAATAGTCTAGAATTTCCTAGGATGAGGATGAAGACTTTCTAGAAGAGTCTAGAACTTCTTAGGATGAGGATAAATTAGATTTTTAGGAAATAAATAAAGTTTTATTTATTTCAAGGGTTTGGGTTGAGGAGATATTTATTAAAACTTTTTTAATAAACATGAGGATTAATATTTAATTTTAATTAAATATTTTGAGTTGGGATTAGGGGTAGGAAATGATGGGATTAGCCTTTAATCAAAATTAAAGAAGGATTAGAAGATTTTGGAAGAGGTTATTGGTCATAAGGAAATTGGCCAACTTTTGGGAAAAAAATAAATTTTTTATTTATTTTAGGATTTTTGGTCAATTTATTAATTAAATAATTAATAAATAAGGAAATAATGTTTAAATAAGATTTAAACATTTTTGGGAGGGATTCCTTAATTAAATATTTTTAATTAAGATAAAGGGATTTAATGGCATAAAAATTAATTAATTAATTAAATAATTAATTAATTAATAAATGATGATGTCATCAGGACTTTTTCAGAAAATAAAAATACTTTATTTTCTAAAGGTTTTTAGGTGTCTACAATGTGATGTGAGCAACCATTCTCAATAATCCATGTATAATTTTTGTTAATATGAGAGATAAGTGCCATCTTATCTTCTTCATCATTAGACTCATCTTTTACAATAATATATACCATTTCATGTTCGCTGTTTTCAAAATCTTTAGGCATAAAACAAGATTTCTTACCTTTGTCCTTGTATTTCTGGTAGTTTTTGAAATCCTTCTTTCCTTCGTACTTATTACTTTTCTTCTCATCCTTGATTTCTCTATTTGGACACTTAGCAGCAATATGACCAACTTCTTCACAAGAAAAACATATTAGAGGAATCTTACCTTTGTACTTTCCTCTACCTTTGGAGTATTTCTTTGCAAGTAGGGCTTCAAAAATTTCAAGATCACTGTTAGAACTTTCTTCTATTTCCTCTTCACTTCATGTTTGATTGGCCTTTGATTTCTTGCTCTTTTCTTTGAGTGAGAGTTTGGCTTCAAATGAAAACTCAATATTTTTGGAACTAGAAACATAGTTATCATAGTTATCCAACTCAAAAGTTGTCAATCTTCCAACTAGAGCATCTAAATATATTTACAACCTGAATGATTGATAGTCACCAAATGTAATCTCATAAGTCCTTGTCATGCTGTAAAGTTGTTTCTGTTCAACTTGGGAATCTCTCTTCTATAAGACATCCTAATCTTTAGCTTAGGTCCTTGAAACCTTCTCTGCAAGCACCAAACTCTTTGATACCAATTGCTGGAAATATAAGAGGAGTAACTAAGAGGGGAGAGGTGAATCAATTACTACAAAAATAAATCCCATATCCCTTAGATGTCAATATACAACAATAAATTCAAAAAACTGAACTCTTCTAATGCTCAACAAACACACAAAGATGTTGTAACTCAATAAACACTGAGAATACTTGGTAATTACTTAACATGCAAAACTTAAGATGTTATATGTGTGATACAGGAGCATCTTGGGTTTGCTTGCAATCCTACATGTTTAGAGGAATTTTGGTTAAGTGTTGTGGAGCTTGGTAGATATTGGTGTTTGGCATACACTAGGAGCTCAGCATGGTCTAAGGACTTGTCATGGTCTTGGGACTTGGCATAATCTTTGGTGGCTTGGCATGGTCTTGGTTGCTCAGCATGGTCTTGGGACTCAACATGGTCTTTGATTACTCGGCATGGTCTTGGGACTTGGCATGGTCTTAGTTTCATGGCATGGCCTTTGGTTTCTTGGCATGGTTTTGGGACTTGTCATGGTCTTTGGTTACTTGGCATGGTATTTGGTTGATCAACATGGTCTTTGGTTTCTTGGCATGGTTTGGGAGGAGCTCGGCCTTGCTTATGAATTTGGTTCCTATTATAGGCTGTGTAGCTAATTTTCCACAATGTGTTAGAGGATGAAAATTTAAAGGATTGAAGAGCACCTAGATTAATAACTATAGTTTGACGCATGAGTTCTAATTCATTTAGATCTAAGATATATTGTGATTTAACTTGGATATCAATTTTGGGCATTTAATTTAAGTATTTGTATTTAATTTGTGTTCTAGGTTAACTTGTGGCTTAGATTGGTATAAGTAGGGTTTGGGGGGAAGTATTTAATGATTATTTCATCCATCATGGAGAAGAGGAGGAGCTTGAAGAGAGAATTTGGAGAAGAGCTAGTAGTTGTAGCTTGGAAAACAAGGAGATTGCCTAGTGGGCTTGTGAGCACAAGTTGAGATCTTCCTTGGGGTTTTCTACTAGAGGGTGGATTTGGACTAGCTAGGGTTTGATTTGGATCTTGAGAGATTTTTTATAACTATTACTTTCTTTGTGTTTGGTCATAACTGGAAAGGCCTTACAGTCCAACACATTGCATGTAATTAGTTATATTTTATGAACATATAATTGTAATTTGGTATCAGATCTTCCATTGTTGTTTCTTGTTGTTGTGTATCCACTGCATGGTTATTTATTGGGGGTTAGGACATCTCCTTTGGAGATTATCCTACCTTGCACTACACCAGGTGGTATCAGAGTGAAGGTTGTTCTTGAGTGTGTAGATAGATTGCCGAAGCTAAGGCAATTTATAGCAGGACTTGGATTGACGAAGGTTGATCTTGCAATTGATTGATCTTTTGGTTGGTGGATTTTTTGCTTAGGGTTTGCAAAAATTTTGGAAGATGCCTCCAAAAATATTGGACCCTAGGCTAATTTATGATCTTATTGAGACTATAGAAGAATGGACCTTAAAGAAGATGAGAGTAGAGTTCAGAACTGAGATTGCATTAATGAAGAGTGACATGATTGCTAAAATTGTAAGTGCTTTGGGTGGTGTACCTTGATATGTGGGTATTGAAGATGGTTATGAGGAAGCTACTAAAGACTTTGAATTTTCTAAATCAAGTGGTGAGGCTAGAACTAATTATATGGAGAGACCTATGGGAAATAGGGTTGGTCAATCTGCTCAACTTGGATCTCAGTTGAAGTTGAATCATAAGATGGAGGTTTCTAATTTTTTAGGTACTTTGAATTCTAAGGACTTGATTGATTGGATTGGTGAATTGGAAGACTACTTTGAGCTTGAGGATATTGAGGATCCACACAGAGTAAGGTTGGCACAAACTAAGTTGAAGGGACATGCTGCTCTTTGGTGGAAGGAACCATAAAGAGATAGAGAAGAGGAAGGTGAAATAAAGATCACTAGATGGAAATTGATGGTGACTAAGTTGAAGGCTAAGTTTATTCCTTCCGATTATGAACTTGTGTTTTTTAAGAGGCTACAATATCTAAAATAGAAGGATATGACTATGAAAGATTATAGAGAGGAGTTCTACAAGTTGACTATTTGGTCTGGGCATAGAGAATTATCAAAAGAGAAGGTAGCTTGGTATATTAACGGTTTGAGATTCAATATTCAGGATGAGATTGGTATGCTGAATATTTCTTCAATTGAGGATGCTTATCCATATTCTTTGAGAGTAGAGGAGAAGCTAATGAGGAAGAATCAAGGTAGTTCCCAAGGGAGGTAGAAGCAAGATAGTTTAGCACAAGCTAAACCAAAAGTAGAAGGTGAACCAAAACCTGTTGAACAGAAAAGGACAAGTGGAGGTGGGTTCAAAGGTAATTGTTTCAAGTGTGGTCAAGAAGGGCATAGATCTTTTGAATGTCTAATTCGTAGGACAACTAATGTTGTGAATGAGGTTGAAGTCCAAAATAGTTAGCCTGAGCAAGGAGAAAGTTTGTTGGCTCAAAAAATACTGGTTGGTGAGAGGACATTGGATTCTTGTCAAAGGACTAGTTTGTTCAGAACTTGTTGTAAGTCTTGTGGTAAAGTCTACAAAGTGATTGTGGATGGTGGCAGTACTGATAACCTTGTTGCCGAAGAGATGGTTCAGAAACTTAGTTTGAAGAGAACAAGACATCCTTATCCTTATAGGATTGGTTGGCTGCAAGTTGAGCATGCTTTGGAAGTGAGGGAAAAATGCCTTGTTGATTTCTAGATTGGGTAGTATAAGGATCAAGTATTGTGTGATATTGTGGATATGAATAGTTGTCATGTATTACTTGGTAGACCTTGGCAGTATGATTTTAGGGTTGTGCATGATTGTGTTAGTAATGTGTTTACTATTGAGAAAGGTGGTAGGAAGTTTTCCCTAATTCCTATGCAAAATGAAGAGCTTAGTAGGAGGAACCTGAGTATTGGTAGTTGAGTTGAGTTGGTAGATTATGAGAAGGATGGAGATTAGCATGGAAAGCGAACCTATGGAACACCTATGGTGGATGTGAAGAAGAAGCAAAATAAGGGAAAGAATGTACAAGTTGAAGACTCAAAGGATATGTATGTGAAGAACCAATTTGGGATTTATGTGCTAAATCCTAGAAGATGTTCTTCTAGTTACAAGAACATCTTTTCAAACTTAGAGTGTTTGATGTAGGAGCATCTTAGGTTTGCTTGCAATCCTGCATGTTTGGAGGGATTTTGGTTAAGTATTGTGGAGCTTGGTAGATATTGGTGTTCAACATACATTAGGAGCTCGACATGGTTTGGGGACTCATTGTGGTCTTTGGTTGCTCAGTATTGTCTTTGGTTGCTTGGCATGGTCTTGGGACTCAACATGCTCTTTGGTTGCTTGGGACTCGACATGATCTTTGGTTACTCAGCATGGTCTTGGGACTCAAAATAGTCTTTGGTTTCTTGGCATGGTATTTGGTTTCTTGGCATGGTCTTGGGACTTGGCATGGTATTTGGTTATTTGACATGGTCTTTGGTTTCTCAGCATGGTCTAGGAGGAGCTCGACCTTGCTTAAGAATTTGGTTCCTATTTCAAGCCATGTAACTAATTTTGCACAATGAGTTAGAGGATGAAAATTTCAAAAATTGAAGAGGTCCTATAGTACTAACTATGGTTTGAACCATGAGTTGTAATTCATTTGGAGCTAGGAGATATCACAATTTTACTTAGATATCAATTTTGGGCATTTAATTGGTGTTGCAAGCCAACTTGTGGCATTTAATTTATGTATTTGCATTTAATTTGTGTTCTAGGCCAACTTGTGGCTTGGATTGGTATATTTAGGGGTTGGGGGGAAGTCTTTAATTATTATTTCATCCATCATGGAGAAGAGGAGGAGCTTGAAGAGAGAATTTGGAGAAGAGCTAGTAATTGTGGTTTGGAAAACAAGGAGATTGCTTGGTGGGCTTGCGAGCACAAGTTGAGATATTCATTGGGGTTTTCTACCAGAGGATGGATCTAGACTAGCTAGGGTTTGATTTGGATCTTGAGGGATCTTGCAAAACTATTACTTGCTTTGTATTTGGCTATAACCAAGAAGGCCTTACAGCTTGGCACATTGCATGTAATCAGTTATATTTTATGAATATATAATTGTAATTTGGTATCCGATCTTCCATTGTTGTTTCTTGTTGTTGTGTATTTGTTGCATGATTATTTGGTAGGGCCTAGGAAATCTCCTTTGGGGATTCTCCTACCTTGCACTACACCAATGTGATTATGATTACGTTAAATTATTTTCAAACATGGAAAACAAATAGCATGAACACATTTGACACCAAGATGTAATGTGGAAACCTAATTTGGGAAAAAATCACCAATTGCAAATAGTTACTATTTTTCCCTCTTTTGAAGTGAGCCCTATTAAAGGATACAAAACACACTATTAAGTGTGACCATGTTATAGGATTTAATCACCCTATTAGGAGTTGCCTTATTAGGTCTTAAGAAAATTCAATAGAACTGACACCTTGTTAGAGGATTTACAAATAGTTGCTAAGCCAACTCTATTAAGAGATTTAGATTATTGCTATAATGATTAGAGAGTAGCAATGACATGACCTAATTTAGATGCAACTAAATTGCTGATTACAGATCTCTATTTTGGCTTATACTTGATCCTTCCTAATAAAATATATCTTTTTTACTCCACAAGGATATTCATCTTATCCTTTAGGTTCACTTCTTCTTAGCATCATAAAATCTTCCATATATTCACACTTTCTCAATCTTAATTTATATCTTTCATATTGTCAAGTCCACTAGAATATAACTTAGAATAATTAACATTCATCTTCTTATTCAGTTAGAACCATTAGATAAATCATTTGAACTAAATATGCCAAAATAAGAAAATCCTTTGTTAGCCAACCCTACTTGGTATACACTAACTCAAAAATGATTTTCCTATGTTAACCAACTAAAACTCATTCACCACTGCATATTAGCAAAGTTCCTTTGGTAACCAAGTGAGCTTAGTTAATACTGCTTCCATCCAATATTTCCTTCATTAAGTGAGTGAGCTTGGTTAACACTCATCTTCTATACAATTTCCTTTAATTTCTAAATGAACTTGGTTGAGATTGCCTTTAAACTAGGCAAAATTAGGAATACTCAGTAGCCACAAAAAACTATCTTCAATCCATGAGTGAGCTCAGCATGCACTGACTGGTATGATATGAAATTTTGTGTAACATCAAAGACAATACATAATTAAATAATTGTTCCAACATATATGTGGGTCCAAGTTAGTCTAGTGGACTACAATGTGACAAGATGACGAGTCAGACCAAGCTAGTGTATGGCGGGCATTTCATTGGCTGAATCTCTAACATGGTTAGTTTGGTGGGTCACATGTTCTTAGTTTATGTTTTTTACGGTTAGATAATAATAGATTAATGGTACTTGCTATGTCATTATGGAAAGTTGCTAGTATTTTAGTTATAGTGACATAATGAGTGCTTGCCACATGGATTGTCGGTCCCTTTTTACCTTAGTAGGCCACAAAGGTGGAGATTTATTAGACAGGTTAGTGTACATATGAGTCCTCATTGGTTTGGGTTTTGGCATGGTTAGTAAATTTTTTGTGTATTTTTGGGCCATTAGATTGAGGATGATCAACATATCTTGTTATGTTGCTATAGAAAAATGATTGATCTTTAGTTATAGTGACATAGCAAGGATTTACCATATGTACCCAATCGGCTCCCATTTCTCCATATCACAAAGGGTATTCATCCAATGGAATTTTAGGAAGGTATATGAATATGATTGATCTATGAATACATCTAACTTGGCATATTGGTAGGGAAGAAGAAACAACTCTTTAATGGTGGATCATATTTCTTGATCATCTTCATATTGCTTTTGGTATCCTCATGCCTAGTAAATGCAAAGGAATGTGCACTCATCACCTAGTTATCCATCTACCCACTATACATTGATTACTGCCATTTCAATCACTTTAGTGATTTCTCTAGTTAGAGTTTTTATGCCTCTCAAGTGTACCAAATCAAATCTATTGTTTGCATCATCCTAATTGTTCTTTGAGCATTTAATGGCAGTGGTTGTGGAGTAACTTCAATTAGAAATATCTCAATTATGCTTGAACTAGAAAGGAAAAGTTGTAATTCTTTCTAATTGTTGACTCTTCTCTGTTTTCCCTAGCACACTATTATAAATCCCCTTTGCCTTTGAACTATATGACATTCTGCCTTATCTCCTTCAACCATTGATGTATTGTGTAAGACCTATTTTACTCTCATTGGTGTATTGTAGATATTTGCAATTTTTCATCACTATATCTCTTTGACCTATGAATGATATATAAGTGAATCTCATCTTCCCTATGTCATTTATTTGGGTTTTCTAATCTGTATGTTATTGTTAGAATAAAACAAGTCTGGATATGTATATTTTTGGTGTCATGATATTTCAAAAGTGCATATATGGACAGAGATTGGTTTGAAAACTCTATTTTTTGGTGCATCACCTCCATAGGTTAGAATGGGTAGATTTTCTTTCTTGCATATCCTTCTCCCTTTTCCTCTCCAAGAGTAATTAGGTGCATCCTGATAGTAAAGGGAGCTGACCTTCTCTAGAGACTCAACCTCACAGTTCAAGTCCCATAGCTTGGAGGTTGTTTCCATGTTTCATAAGGTTGTGCTTAGGTAAAAACTTTGGAAAAGTTGAAAAAAAATTTGACAACACTAATATTTAGCTCTTGTTCAATTTCTCTAGAGGGAAAAAATTGAAAGAAATTTTAAGTTCTTCTATGAAAAATTTAATTTTGATGCCTTCACACAAATATACCTTTTTAGCAAGACCCCTTGGATCCTTTGCATGAATTAGGCTTTTCACAAAGCACCCCAAGGAAAATCTGATGGCCCAAGAGGGGCCTCAAACAAAACCCCTTAGGAAAAATCCAACTACTTTTTGCTTTAGAAAGTTTTGGCCAAGGGGACTTTTCTCGAAGCCCCTAATGACAATTTTTTTTGTATTGGATATAAATAAATAATTCTTTTTCTTTTTTAATCATTTTGAAATTTTCTTCAAGATTTCTATTTTTGAGGGAAAAAGGAGACATGGCAATTCTAAAAATCTATTATTCTATATTTTAGAAGAGAAGGGAAGTAGACTTGTAAATTCTATTTGATAATTCTTGTAAAGAATGAAGACTGGACAATGTAAATGAACATAAAGTAAATATTCAAGAAACACATCACATAGTGCACAAAAGTGAACTCATGAATTAATATTAGCATCTTACTACCAAAGGAAAGACGGTATGTATTGGTAAATTAATATTTGTCAATTTTCAATTTTTAATGTAATATATTCTAATTTCAATCATTTTTGTTCACATAGCTCACAACCAACTATCACAAGATGAAAAAATGGATGTTGGAGAAGGTTTGCAACATAACAACTGAAGACATGATAGTGCAAAAGATCAAGCAGTGGAAGTTGGAGAAGAGTTGGGATCAATTGCTCCAATTTGTATGAATGAAAACATAAGAATAAATATAAATGTAAAAAGTTATCTTTTATAAAAATTTGGATCATTTATTTGTAATGAATGTGGATAATTGGAAATCAAATACTAATATTAAACTATTAGGTCTTTCTAAGAAGAGTTATTTCAACAAGATAGTAAGATAAATAGAAAGTAAATGTGATGATTTGGAAGCAGTTGAAAATATTCAAGTACTCTCTATTGACCCTAAAGGAAATTGTTGTATTGTTAGTTAGTGCAAAACACTTAGTCATTTACTAGGAAGAGTTGGTTCATTAAAAATATGATTGAGTGACTATTATTATTGAGCTGAAAAATGTAGAAGTATAAAAGTGTATCTGTTGACTTAGATGTAGTTGTCAAGAACATTAGTAGTCACCAAGAATTTTAGTTTTTGTTGAGTGCTACACTTGAGCTGAGAAGTTCAGAGGATAACATAGTTTAAGCCAAGTGTCATTCATGTTGAGGGATAACATGAAGAACTAAGCATAGCCTAGTGTTAAGAAGGTATAAGTTCCAAGTTACATAGTTTGAGTATATGAATTTTGAATGGCACAAAAATATTATGTAAACCATTTTTCAAAACATGAATTATGTTTCTAAGTTTGAGGAGATGATCAAGGAGATAGTTATGTTTATGATTAGGCATCATTAATCACTATGTAGTATGATGGACCAATTGGAAAATTGGAAATGTCAAGTGGAAAAATAATGAATGTGGATGATTTATTGTGATCTAGATAGTTCTTTAGATGGTTATAGAAGAAGTGTTTCAAGACATAAATTTTTATTGTGAGTAAGAGTAATGGGTGTATGTGAAGCTAAAGGAGAATCAACAAGTTGTGAAGGAAGGTGACCAAGAAGTGTAGTGAGGAGATATTGCAAATCATTCATAGAAAGGTAATTATAGTTTTGAAAGTGAAGATCTATTATCACCATTTTAGTGCAAACTAAAGGATCAAGGTATTGTTACATTCGAACAAGTGTATTACATGAATATCTTAATAGAGTGGTCCTAACAAGTGTATCATAAATCTCCCAACAATAAACGTATACTCAACATTATTATTATCTTTTAATAGTCATTGGAAGTGATCAAAATTATAGCCCTAATATGCACTTTGTTGTGGTAGTGAAAATTTATTGGTTGTCATCTCCACTATAGTTTTTCCTTCACCTTAGAGGGTTCTTTAAATTTCCAAATCTTGTGTTATGTGTTTATTAGTTATTTAAGTGTTTTATTCATGAAAAAAGATGTTAGATCTAATAATACATGTTATTACATGGTGATGCATGTTTAAAATGTTCATGAGCTATGTGGTGAAGTAAATTTTATATGGTTTATGTTTGAAATGGAAATTTTTTTGAAGATCTTTATTCACTATCCTCCCCTCTCAGCATCTCACTTTCCCCTTAGATACCCAACACTTTCTCATTTTATTATTGGAGAAAACTTGCAAGAGCCACCAAACGTGTTAGGAGTAGACACAAAATCAAAAAAAGGGAAAATTTGCTAACATACAAATTGATATTACTAAAAATGTTAGGAAAGGTTTGAATGCTACAGGGAAGAATAATTAAAGTGAAGATAAGACCATCAGAAGAAGGTTATGTTGACATCTATTATTGGTAGCACTATACTCTAAAATAAATAAATAATTTTAGTTTCATCACAGATTAGTTTTAATAGAAAAATTGAATCACAATATGTTAAGAGAAGAATGGTTTTTTATTATAGCACTTTAAAGGAAAATTGGGAGGTTATGTGTCAATATCTTCATTGTGATAGCATTGACAATGTAATCAAGAATTTGGTGATCACATTCTAGAATGAAAATACTCATACTTCATCAAATTCTAAATATGTTATCAGATATATGGTTAGAGCTAATCATTATGAACATTGCAAAAAATTGGTTGGACACAACAAATCATGAAATATATGTCTCATTTTGTAGTTCAAATACTAATATAATGATTGGGAAAACATTATTTGAAAGATTTAAGCCATATTGTGTTAGGAGAAAAAAAAGCATTTGAAACTTGTTGTCATTATAATCATACTAAATTTGATCTCCACTATTAGGTTTTTTGAAATTTTGTAGAAGATACTTTTGGTTATCAAAATACTCCTCATATTAGATGAAGTGAGTTCATCTCATTTATTTTATGTCACAAAATAGATGATCTAGTTGGTAAAATAAATTTACTTAAAGGAATATTTCAAAATGTGCTAATTTGGCTCTTTTTCCTTTGAGAAATGAAGATAGTGATGTCACAAAAATGATAAATTGAAAGGGTTACAAGTATATAAAGAATGAAACTAAATTTGGGAAAGAATCCAAAAGGTTTAAATATGTTGAAGAGAAAATAAGTATTGAATCATTTATGGATAACTTTTAAAAAGATATCCAAGAATATAGTCATCATGTTTTTTTCCAAAGTGAAAAGTACAACAATTCAAACACTTGGAGATAATTTCCAATTGGAATAATTTTATCACTTCTGTATTTTATAGAAAGTAATTATTTTGTTCATAAAAAAGACATTCAATTAGACTACTATTTTTCAAAGAAAATACTACTATGGTATGTGTGTGTTATTGTCATGCACAATTATATTTGGATTATATTCAGAGCACAGATGAAGCATGAGTCATCAAGAAAGAATATCACTTCTACATAAGTGATGATAAAGAACATGATATTGATTATGTAGAACATTATTTCAAGAATTGTTTAGCATATCTTAAAGAAAGGGGGATAAATATTGATAAAATTTATGTTTGGTTGGAAGGTTGTGGTGTATAGTTGATCTAGATCATTTTATGCACATTACAGATATCACCATAAGGAAAATATACCACATGTATGGAATTTCTTTGAAAGTGGGCATGTAAAAGGTCAACATGATGGTGTTGAAGCTTTCACCAATTGTGCTTGATGAAATGATCAAATGAGTTGTATGTGAGTTTTCATTAAGAATACATATGATTTTGTTAAATGGTTAAAGACACATTTTGCATCAAACAAGGTTGGCATATCATCAATAATGAGTCAACCAGTATCATGTAGAGTCTTTTAGAAGATAACTTATATATGTGGACATGTATATTTGTAATCATATAATTTTTTTGTTGTTCAAAATTTATACATGTAAATTTTCTTCATAATTTTTCTCTAATTTTTATGTTAAATATGCATACATGTTTAGGTTTGGATAGAAAATCTATGCATAGTTGACAATACAAAAATATAATCCTTACATTTGGTTATGAGTATTAATTCTTTGTATTGGACATTGTACATGAGGGACAATTCATTTTATTTTTTATTGCGTTATTAATAATTATTCTAAATGAATCGTTTAAGATCATGGGCCCATTAAATTTTATGCCACTTTATGGTACTGACATAGTTAATGGAGATGAAGATAAAAACTTTGATGGAATTCCTTTGATTTTTACTAGTTATAACCATATTTTAGGACTAGTTCAAATTATTACTTGTATTTTTAATTTAAAAATTATTTATATATATGTGTGTGTGTGTGTGTGTGTGTGTGTGTGTGTTTGTGTGTGTGTGTGTGTGTGTGTGTGTGTGTGTGTGTGTGTGTGTGTGTGTGTCTATATATATATATATATATATATATATATATATATATATATATATATATATATATATGAAAGTGAATAGTTTTCTACTCACTTCTATTGCTCATCCATAGTTTATTACTCTAGCCAAAACCCATAGTTTACATCTCTATAGTCGCTACTTGTTAACTAAAAAACTATAGGTGATCTTGTCCCCTTTCTTTTCTAGATAGAGGGAGTAGGGAAAGTGATCCCCTAGTATCCCCTACTATGGAGGGGAAGGGAACACCTAACCCTACTATAGAAAAGGGGAAGGGCCCACCTAGAAATAATCAATAATATTTTGAGCCCCTCTTCATATTATTGTAGGGGCCTACTATTATAAGGGCTAGACAGGTATTGAAGATTGAAAGGGGAAAGGGATGACCAAGATAATTGTAGTCCTAATTTGGTTAGGGATTTCATTACTAATGGGATGCCATCCAACTATTCTATCAGTTTTGTCCTATTTACTCCAATATGGTTTCACCTACTTAGGAAAGGGGGTTAAGCTTCTCTCATTCATCCATTCACCACAAATTTGAAAAAAAATAGCCCTAGTAGGTAGATGCAGGCTTAGCATGGGATGACTTGGTTGTAGATGGGATTTTTGGTGGCTAGCCCAAGATAATGGATGGGAGTAACCTTGTGTTCTTGTTAGGGTGAGCCCTTACTTTCAATAGGTTCCCTTACTTTCAATAGCCCATTGTAAAGATAGTTCCCCTACGAGCACTAGAATGTGAGATTTTATTGCACTATAAAGGTAAATCGGGAAAGGATGTAGGTTCTCTTATGTACCAGTTCTTTGATTATATTGAAACTCCTCTAACAACTTTCATTTATGCCTATGTACATGTTAGAATAGTAGGAGTGTGAAAAGTACTTAGGCAACTCAATCCACTAGTTTTTGATCCCACCCCCTTCTCTTTGTAGTTTTTCAAAGGCTTTAGGGCTAATTTGATATGGAACATAGAGGACTAATGGCTTTTGAACTACCAAGAAAAGAGTAATGCTTATTTTTTATTACGAAAAATAGGTTTTATAGGGACCTAAAACCCGAAATTTTTACATCATAAAAGTTAAGACATTAAAGTCTAGCAAAACATGAAACAACAACCAACAACCAAAAAAAACAAAAGGCCAGAGGCTAGGAGGTAAAAGCCAACTACTAGATTGACAAGGAAAACCAAACCTAATGGTTCTCCTTATCTAGATCCTGCAGAGTTTCTAGAGCCTCATTATCCTTCTGGTTGTTCGCTCCTTCCTGGTAAATATTTTGGGCTTCCTCCTAGTCCAAATGATCCACCTGATCCCCGCCAGCATTCAAATCAGCCTCTTCCTTACCAATTTTTTGGCTAGTCAGCTTCCTCGTGTTCCCCCCAATGCCAACTCTCATAAGAGTATCCCCTAGGTTGACAATGTTCTCATTCAAAGTATGCAGAGTGTCCACAATTTGATTAGTTAGAATCTAGATGATATTGTCTAACCTCTGGACTTTCTATTCAACCAGGGAAAATATATCCTCCTAATCATTTCTAGAGTCCTGGCCACTGCAGTGCTTCTAGCTGTCATCTTGGTCATTCATCCTTTCGGAGTTCTCCTAGACTCTATGGGGGCTCTAGCTACTATCCTAGATAATCTTTTCCTTAAGAGCCTCGATTTCCTAAAACAACCATTTGATAGATTAGAAGTTATCTATCAAGCTATTCTTTGCGTTGTTCAGAAGGTTGAAGCTAGATTCTCACATGTTATCAGACAAGACCAGAAGAGTGGGGTCAATGAGCTCATCATAACGGGTTCTACCATCAAGGTCCTCCATCACCTAGATGTTCATTGACTCTCTGAAAATTTCCAACCTAGCAGTATCCATGTTAAAATTCCTCCAAGCCCTCCTCCTGTCCTTTCTTATCACCTCCCCATTTTTTTCCACAGTCTTCTCCTCAGGTGAGATAGGATTGGGGCATTGAGAGGTCAGGGCAATGGGGTCTTCTTTAAGTAGGGCTTGGTCTTCTTTTCTTTTTCTTGGGTTATCCAGGAGAGCATCGAGGGGATTGAGGGTTTCCTCCCTATCTCTCTCCCACCCCTTTTCTTCATCCTTCATATTGTCCTTCCCCTTCACCTTGTCCTCATCCATAGACTCAGTCTCAGTCTC
This sequence comes from Cupressus sempervirens, assembly GCA_028749045.1. Taxonomy (NCBI): domain Eukaryota; kingdom Viridiplantae; phylum Streptophyta; class Pinopsida; order Cupressales; family Cupressaceae; genus Cupressus; species Cupressus sempervirens. The sequence continues at coordinate 689,101,419 of CM053792.1, read as the reverse complement.
CTCATCTTCTTCACTATCTTCTTTCTCCTCCTAGGGCTCAAGCTCGGGAAGAATGGGAGGGAGACCTCTAGGGCTCTTTCTGCTAGGAAAGTGAGGGTTGTGGGCAGCAAAGATGGCTTTGGTGGAATAATCCCCATCCTCAGATTTAGCAACTTAAACATCCTCAGAGTTCAAATTGGCAGCATCCTTCGAAGCATTACCTGGGTCATCGAGGGATTTTCCCCTAGTTTGAGCTTTCAGAAACTCATAAACCAAGAGGAGAATACCTTTGTGAAGGGAAAGATTAGTGATGGGTTTTCTCTTGAAACCCTCAATATTCTTAGACATGGAGGTGAAAAGAAAGAAAGGAAAGGAAATTTTAATAGCATGCCTTTTTATGCAACACAAAATGATGCATTCTTATCCTATCAAACCTAGAGTCAAGAGTGATATACTCAATGAGAATCTTGAGAAAATACTTCCATAATTTTTTGATGGATTCCATCTCATAGTAAGTGTCTATCTTGATAAGTTTGTTCCTCTCAGCATCGTCCTTGAAAAATTCACTAACAACATTGGCCAACATCTTTTTATCCCTGAAGAAGTTTATGCCAACCTGAGGGATTTCCATCACCTCTGCTATCAAGCCCTCATTGATTTGGTGGGTGAAAAAATCTATTTTGACTTTCCCATTGTTCCATGTTTCCACCATCCCCTTGGTAACCCCAGCGTCAAAGTCATGAGGCTTCTCCCTGAATTTGGTTATACCCCCTTTTTTGAGCTTGTGCCAAACCTTCTCCTTCCCCTTCCACTTCTATGTTTCCCCCTAAGGCTCTCTTTTGATCCTTTCCCCTACCATGGTAGACTTTGGCTTTGCAAACCCTATTCCTCTAGCAAAAATGTTGAGCTTGGTTTTCCTTGAGATGTTGAAAACAAAAATGTAATTATGATTTTTGGTGGTTCTATTCGCACTAGCTCTCAAAGCCTGCCATCTGTATGCATGACTTCTAATTACACCCCTTCCAATGTGTGATTTGGCATATCTTTCCATAATTAAAAAGGGGTGATATTAGTACCCTAGATTTGATCCTGTCGGAGTAACTCAATTGCCACTATCAAGATTTCATCACTGTTCATCCATGTTATCACTGAGTTTCTAGTAATGGCATCATTGGCAAACCAGTCAGCAATCGAGTTGGCTTCTCTATAAGTGTGGCTAAAAAAATTCCTTTTGAATTTTCCCAAGTCAGATCTAAGGTCCTCAATGATGTTAGCAATCATCCAAGAGGGTGGGGCATGTCCTTTGATACAATTGATAATGTTTAGGGAGTCACCCTCAAGCCATAGGCCCTCAATCTTGAAAGCCAGGGCTAGGTTAACAATCTATTTGGCTGCACTGGCTTCAACAAAGTGATTGGTTTGGTGACCAAGAGGGAAAGAAACAACTATAATTTCTCCTCCCGAACAATTTTTAATGATGCGACCACTACTGGCTAGTTTGAGATTCCCCTTAGCTGCCCTATCAAAGTTGGCTTTGTGCCAGTCCTTGGGGGGAAGGACCATGCTTCCTATCTTCTCTTGTCCTTGTCTTTCTTCCTAGCTTTACTGTTCCCTTCTTCCTTGATGTTTCCTCCCTTTGTAATGGAAAAATTCTCCATAGTTAGACCTTCAATTATCTTTGCAATTATGAACTCAAGAGCCTCTCTATCTTTGAAGGTTTGGTTGTTGTGCTCTTTCTAGATTCCCCAACAAAAGTGTGGGAGAATCTAGGAGCTAAAGAGCTGAGTATCAAAAATAGAGTGGTGGCTTCGCCACTGGCAGAAGAAGTCCTGGATGTTGGCAGGGGGGCACTAGCTGAAACCAAGATGGCTGGTCAGAAGATTCCACACCTTAGAGGAATAGGGGTAGAAGATGAATAGGTGATATACCAATTCTAGGTTAAGCTTCCAAAGACTGCACCTATTGGGGATGAATTGGCCTTTCTTGGCTAAATTGTCTAGGGTAAGAATTTTGTCTTGCAGTAGTAGCTAGAAAAAGATATTAATTTTGGGAGTGAGACCAAAAATTGAGGCATTGGCCCACAAAGGCTTCTCCATTCTGGCCCATAAGGAGAAGTAGCCAAAGGCAATAGAGAAAAGCCCATCCGAGTTATCACCCCAAATGACAGAGTCCCTGTTGTTGTTGATGGGGGTGGCATTCAGAAAAATCATCAAAGGGATAAGGTTTGGGGATAGCTCATAGAGGTCCTACCAACCTTGACTAGTTCTGTAATCACCAACTTGCATACCATAACTTTCAATGCACCGTTCTGCCCATCTTCCATAAATGGGGTGGTTGATAAGAGATCCCTGACTAGTCCAGTTGTCCTACTAGAATAAGATATTATTCCCTTTACCAAATTTCCATTTGACCTTTGACTTGGCTAGGGGTCTAGCCTTTGAGATCCCATTCTAGATATAGGACCCCTGGGGAATCTAGGTCTCTTTTGTTAGGAAGTTAAAGGATTGTCTTCTCAGATATTTCTCGGTCAGGATATCCCTCCAAACACTTATGTTTTGAAAGATACACCATAACTATTTGGCCAAAAGGGTGTTGTTGAGGTGTTTAATCTTTCTAATGCCTGGACCTCCATAGCATTTTTGGAGATAGACAAGGTCCCAGGCAAAAAGGTGATATCTCTTATGGCCATCAACCCCTGACCAGAGGAAGTCCATCTAAATCTTCTCCATTCTATCTGCATGTTTGGTAGGGATTTCAAAGAGGCTTACAGCATAAGTGGGGAGGTTCTAGAATATGGATTCCACCGGGGTACACTTTCCAGCTTGGCTAAGCATGGCCCCTTTCCATCCAACAAGTTTCTTATTAAATCTATCAATGATTCTATTCTAGAAGGAGTCTAGGGGTCTGGAGCCCAAGGGTAGGCCAAGATAGTTGGCTGGTAGGGATCTAATGCTACTTCCCAAAATTTGTGCAATTTTCCTCTATCTCTCCAAAGGGGTGTTGATGAAGAAAACTGAGCTCTTCTCCTAGTTAATAGCTTGTCTTGAACCCCTGGTGCAGGTGTTCAGAATGCCCTTGAAAGCTCTAGTTTCATCGATAGTAGCTTCTCCTCCCAAGATGGTGTCATCCACAAATTGCTGGTGAGAGAAGCTTGAGGGGCCCGAAGAGGGCTTGAGACCTTGCAGACTCCTATCCTTATGTTTCCTCTCGATGAGTCTTTCCAGGCATTCAGCTAGAATGATAAATAAAATAGGGGAGATGGGGCCACCCTGCCTTAGTCCTCTCAAAGGGAAGAAGAAATGAGACAGGTATCCATTGACCAAAATAGATAAAGATGGAGAGGAGACAAGTTGAGAGATAATCTTGCATACCTAAGCATCAAAACCAAACACTTGAAGGACCGCCATGAGAAAATTCCAATCCACCCTATCATAGGCTTTAGACATATCCAACTTTAGTAGAAAGCATTCCTTCTTGCTAGCTTCCAGAGAGTGGATGACCTCATGAATCGTGACAATAGAGTCAAGAATCTGCCTGCCAGGGACAAAAATAGTATGCTAAGGGGAGATAATTAGGGGGAGAATGCTGAGGAGTCTAGTGGTAAGAACCTTAGAGATGATTTTGTAAAAAGAATTGTATAGACTAATAGGCCTGAACTTGTCCAGCATATCAGCCCCTAGAATCTTAGGAATGAGAACTAGGAAAGTGGCATTGAGCTCTTTGAAAAGATTTTTGGCCCCAAAGATTTCTTGGATAGCCTTAGCAATGTCTCTTTTGACCACCTCCTAGTAGGTCTAAAAAAAGAAAGTCGAGAAACTATTCGGGCTAGGAGCTTTGTCCCCTAGAAGAGAGTTAAGAGCCTAGAAGATTTCCTCCTGGGAGGGGATAGCTTTTAGCATAGAATTGTGGTATGCTTGCAGCAATGAAGGGATTGCTAATAGAGTGTCAGCTTGATTAATTATTGATAGAGAGGGGTCCTTGGAAAGGAGGGATGAGAAGAACTGAATAGCTTCATTCACAATCTCATCTTCCTTGGATAGAAGGTCCTAGCCTTTCTTAATGCTTGAAAACCCATTTATTTGTGTGATGTTTAAGCATGGTCAAATGGAAGAAACGAGAGTTCTGGTCACCTTCTTTGAGCCAGTTGACTCTAGATCTTTGTTTCCAATAATGTTCTTCCCTAGATATTATGTTGTGGAGGTTAGAGAGGATGGCCCATTCTTCCTGCTTGTTTTTGTCATTATATCCATTATGTTGAATTTCTTCTTGAATGATATAGAGCTGGTCTATCTTTTATTCTTTATCCTAGAAAATGTGATCAAAGTTGGACTTGTTCCAAACTTTAATGTTTCTTTTCACATTCTTCAATTTTTGGGCAACCTTGAACATTGTGATGCCTTCAACCTCAATATTCCACTAGGAAGTTATCTTAGATTCTATATCTGGGTGGGAAATCCAAATTTTCTCAAAACAAAAGGGGAAAGTCCTTTTGACAACTAGGGGGCTAACAAAGAGAGAAATAGGAGAGTGGTTAGAGCCAACTCTGGGGAGAAGGGAGAGTCTACAAGAGTGAGTCTGTAGCCACCCAAGAGAGATGAGAGATCTATCAAGAAAGAGTAATGCTTGTTAAAGTAGAGGGATGTTGGATAACCTCAATGAACATAATAATTGACTGCCCCCACATTTTTTTCTTCTATAGTCTACATCTCTATAACCTTTTTCCTATATTGATAGCCACATCTTACTAGTAAATGGGCCTTACCCCTACTATTTATAAGGATATGGGTATCTCAAAAAAATAGTTTAATGCATGTAGAGGGAGGACAAGAGGGAAGGGAAGGGGCCCAAATCTCCCTCCTGCCCTAGTTGGGGAGCTACACAAATGTGTACTAATGATAGAGGTAAGGTTTAGTTTAGTTTAGGTTGAAAATAAACATAAATAGCTAGGTCAAATAATATAAACCTAAATTATATAGAGTGGTAGCAGTCATATTATCTAGACTTCTTATCAATTCATTTATGGGTGGTAAATTCTATTTAGTTGGGTCCACTATAGTTATAGATGGGTGGTTCTCTATGCTCATGACATAATGAGAATTGGTTCACTCATAACTATAGAAAGAAATCCCCCATTATAACCATAATTCCATCTACCAAAACAACTATAAAGGAAGGATAGGGATTTATAGGTAACCTTAGGAGGCCTAGGTTGGGGAAGGAGGGGCCATTGCCTACTAAATTCTAAGGGGTTAGAGTTAGTTTCCTACTAACTAACTCATTCACTAACTCACTAATCTACCAAGAGAAAAACTATATATAAAGGAGAGGTTGTTGGTGTCATATCCATCTATCTCCCATGTTATGAGCTTTGGCTTTAGGCATCACATTAAAGCCCTTCTTAGATGAGATAGATGATGAATGGACTTGACTTTGTCCACTAGAAGCACTCCCCCCATTCATGAATTGAACAAACAATTGATCAAGAGAAAGAGATCAATAGCCCCAACTATATATTCTAGTAGTAAGGCCAATGTAGAGGTGGCCCCCTACTATTCTATGGGGCATTAGTCATCCTTTCTAGTCATATTAGAGAGAAGAGATTGATTGAGGAGACAACTAGGCACATTGGAGGAGAGAAGAGAATCGAGTTCTAGGATTGGGGTAAATTAGGGGTACACTAGCAGTTGTTTAAGCCCAGTTTTCTATAGTCTAGTACTTAGGGGAACTCTTGAAGGAGAGGAGGTGGGGGAGTGATGCCTATAGCTAGTTGGTTAGGTAAAAACTTGAAATGGATGCCCTTTGTAGAGAAATCAATAATGGTAGTGAAAAATGATTGGAAACCATGACTATATATAGATATAGTCGGGTTGGTGGGCTCCCCTCTGATGGCTCCCTACTATTTATATGCTACTTTGATTTCCTATAGGATCTAGGGGCCCTTTCTATAAGAATAGGGAGGTTAGGGACTACTATGGGTATGGATAGGGGTGGCTCATACTATTCTATGGCATGAGGAGAGATGTTGGAAGCCCTTACCTTCCCTTCCCTTAGCTTATCTTACCCTATATATATAAGTTGCAAGTACATTTTATCTAAAATGTGTACATTATTTGTGTGTAGGGGATGTCTTTGTAGTTATTGTTGAGTTTTGAAATGCAGGAGTAAGTTCTAATCTATTATGTTGCACAACATAAAGGATTAAGTTAATAGAACATGAAGAAAGTGATGGAATGTTATAGCTACATGTTTATATATATATATATATATATATATATATATATATAATTTATTATTTTACATGTACTTTTTTGATATTTAAATATATGGTGTGCAAGTTTAGCTGCTTTGGAGGGAACATGTCTCAAGAAAATTAAAATAGTCCAACATGGAATTCACTTGTTATCAACTTGACAATAATGTGTTTTAATATGGCCACCTAGTTGTTGCTACATCCCTTTTTCTACAACCAACAAAATCTCAACATGGTCATCACAAGTGGAGATTAGACATTGGGGACCAAGAGAGAAAATTAAATGTTCTCCATGAGCATTCAAAACAACTTGAGATCATTTAGACATAAAATTACTTTTCTAGATATTTCATGTTTAGAATTTATAAATGCATACATTGATATTTCATATTTGGGACCTTTTAAATGTACTTAAATATCATATCTACACATGTACATGTGTATATTTTATATTTTAGATCTTATCTTTGAAATTGATATTCTTTAATATAAATGATATGTGCATGTTTTTTTATGAACTTATGAAATGAACTACTTTTGAAAATATGTTTCTCTTGACCATCTAATAAAATCATGTCTATGTACTTGTTGAATCATCTACAATTGAATCAACCATGTCTAATCATTAATAATGAAAATTATAATGTTGAATCTTGTAAAATTGAATTTTGATCAATTATAATTATTTTAATCATGTAGTATATAATGTGTTCGTCTAAAATTGAATCAATAATATCTAATCATTAAATATTAAAGTTGTAATGTTTGATGGGTCGCTCTACTAGGGTTGCTCTGCTAGGGTTTCATGTGATTTTTCAATTTTCTTGCGTATGAATCTCTCTTTGAGCTTTCCTTCTATTTTTCCCACTTGTCAAACCACATTTACTATGGGAGTTCTTAGGCTAGTTTGTAATGGCCCTGGCTAGTGGTAACCCAATTGTTGATACTGGTGTTCACACTGCTACTTCAGAAATCCATGGTGCCTCCATTGAAAAATATCCTTGCAAGTTCATCATGAAGGTTTTTCATGAGGTAATCCTGATATTATGTTTCCTTTGTAATAATTTGATGTTTCTTGTGATTGTTTAGAACAACATACCTTGATAGGGTATTTTATGGCTAGGACTTCTCCTGAAGCTATGCTTTGAGAATGGGTTAACAAGAGCTGGACCCCTCATGGAGTTTGCCTTGACGCCATGCAAAACCTTACCAAAGCTTTTTTTCTTTTTTTCACTTTGCCAACCTATTACAGGTAGACATGGTTTCTAGCAATGGTCCTTGGTTTGTGCATTCTTTATTGCTTGTTTTCAAAGATGGTCAAGAGATTTCACTATCTTAGACAACAAAAAGCTTAGGGGTCCTATGTGGGTAGAGTTCCTAGGTTTACTCTTGCCATGTTGGCCTTTTATTGATTCTATTACCAATAATCTTGGAAAATTTATTACAAACGAACATGAAATTTTTTTCAATGCTCATTCTCAAAAACATGTTTGTGTTGAGCTTGATATTTCCAAGGATCTTCAAGATTTTGTGAAAATATAGATTGGTTCCCAAACCTTCTCTTAGAAGGTGCTTTATTTGAACCTACCTACCAACTATTATAGGTGCTAGTCAATACAACACAAGATTAGGGATTGCCCTCTAGCTGTGCCTAGGATTAAACCCTTGCCTAAAGAGGCTCTTGCCAAACTAGCATAAGGGAAAAAAATAGAATGGACTACTATTGGGCACAAGGGCAAGGCTCTCTTGGCTCTTGAATAGTCATATGTGGTAGTCATTTTGGTTTCTCCTATTTCAACAAGAGTGCAAACCCTAGCCAATGTAGGGATGCAAGCAATTTTTTTGAAACCAAACCCTTGTGTTTCATATGTTTTAAACCCTAGTTCATAGGGGATTAAATTATCTGCCAGGGCTAACACCTCAGTTGTGATTCACATCCCTCTTTCTACTACTTCCATAGTGACATAGAGTGTGTTGCATTCTCATAATCCTCTCAGACATGCTAATAAACTAGAGGAGAAATGTCAAGCCATCAGTCAAGAGGATTTTTCCTTTTGGCTTTAATCGGTTTGAACTTTTTTGCAAAATAACTACTCCTCTCTCAAGGATGAGGAAGATATGGAAGAAGATTCATGAATTTTTTATCATGGAATGTGTGAGGTCTTATAGACCTCTCTAGAAAGTACTATGTTAGGGATACCTATCACAGACTTGGAAATTTAGATTTTCTCTATATGAAAGAAGTTAAGATTTTTGGTTTCATACTTTTTTTTGCATGTCATGTCATTTGGCCAGATGTCATTATGTTTTCCTCTTAGCACAATCATGAAAAAGGTGGTGTAGTTACTCTCTTGTTACCTCATCTTCATTCTGCTATTATTTCACATGGTTCTTACCCAATGCACATAATCATTTGGCTTTTGCTTTCCATTAACAATCATTATTTTGTAGTCATTAATGTTTATGCTCCCACTAATGCTATGGAAAGATCTCAATTGTGGGGTTGGTTGGTTGACAAGTTTCCTCTAGCTACTTGGGTTATGTGTGGTGACTTCAATAGGGTTGAGATAGCCTTTGACAAAGATGGCATTTTTCCTTTTCATTGGACAATTGGGGAAAGGGAAGCCTAGTACTACATGCGTAAAAAATTGGGACTTTTTGATCTCAATACTAACCATTGCCAGCATAGTGGGGTTTGGCACACTTGGTCCAACTTTTGAGCTAGCTCTAATCGCATTTTAAAACATCCTGATCATGCCATGATTATTGCACAATCTTTTTTCTCCTTTTCTAAAGATCGAGATTTACCTATCATTCCCTTGCCAAATGTGATGTTATTTGACCACTATCCCATTTATTTTTCTATTTCATGGCACACAACTATCTAGAGAGTTGTTAGGTCACAATTCTTCCTCAACATGTTAGTATTGATGCATGCTTCAACTATTGCTCATATCTTGCGTGTCTGGAATTTGGAGCCACATCTGCGTTCCCAGATAGGGTGGATTCAATGGTGTAATGATGCAATTACTAGAATTGACCACTTTCTACACATCTATGGGTAGAAGTTGGCAATTTTTAGAAGGCAGTCTTATGAATCCACTACCACTGCTCTTAAAAAAGCTTCTAAGGCTCTCACCCTTAACCCTTCTGATGTTGGTTTGCAAATTCAACTTGCCAAATTGTTCCATGACAAAAAATTTGTGGATAACTACCCTTCTCAAGGGGCCAAAATCAAAGATTACCTCAATTGGTTGGAGGTTGGCAATAAAGCTTCGAAGGAGTTCTTTCAGGCTCTTTAAGCCCCTCATACCAATTTTGGGATTAAAAAAAATCAAACGAGGCACTTATGTTCTCTCTAGTCTCTTTAACATCCTACAAGAATTTGTTCATGACTATGAAAACATGTTTCTTTCATAGGAAAATTTGGTTGCTCAAGAGGAAGCTCTCAGAAAGTACATTTTTGTTACTCCAAACTTCCTAGTAGTTGAGTGACGTGCTTTCTATGAGAAACTTCTTACCTTCTAAGACCTTAAAGAGGTAATTTTCTCCATGGCACATGATAAGTCCCCTAGGTGTGATGGATTTCCTTGTGAATTTTACAAACACCTCTAGGATCATATTAGCCCCAATCTACACAAAGTTTATCTTAAAGCCTATCATTCTAAAAGCCTAGGAGCTATTATCAACAAAGGAAACATCAAATTCATTCATAAAGCTAGAGATCCTAAGGATATTTTCAATTGGTAGCCTATTACCCTTCTTAATGTGTCATATAAGATTATTGCTAAGGCAATTTCTCTCAAAATTCACGATCTCCTTCCTTTAACTGTGTAGCCTGAGAAAATTGATTTTATCAAATCTAGATATATTCTTGACAACATTAGTGTTGTCTAGGAAAGTGTGGAGTGGGCTCGCAAGTCCAAGCAACTGACTATCTTTTTTAAAATTGATTTTTCTAAAGCTTATGACTGAATTGAATGGTTGTTCATTTTGGCTATGCTCTAGGCTCTTGGTTTAGGTCCCAATTCTATACAGTCCATGTAGATGCTCTCTAGAGATGTTAATGCTTGCATTACCATCAATAACTCCCTATCTAGTGCCTTTGGGAATTTCCATTCCATTAGGTAGGGTTTCCTTTTGGCTTTGACACTTTATATTCTTGTTGTTGAAGGATTTGGCTACTTGCTAGCACACTCCATGTCTTCAAGATTGGTTCTGGCATCTCTTTGCCAGAATCCTCTTCCTAGTTGGTCAATGGTCATTTTGCTGATGATTCTTTTCTCACTCTTTTGGAGGATGAAGAAAACATCAATAATGCCTTGAATTGCCTTGACACTTTTTGTCAAACCTTTGGATCTACTATCCAATAGCATAAAATGCTTTGCTATCGCTAGTCTTTTTGGTTAGCTCCACCTTGGCTTAACTAGTTTGAATGGAAATGGGTCACTCATGGGGAGATTTTATTCTTCTTAGGCATTCTTTTTGTCTTTGAAGCATTGCTAGTGGGTCTGTGGAATTCCATGCTTGCTAAGATTACAAAGAATCTAAACTATTGGCCTACGAAATTGCTTTCTCTTTTGGGAAAATTCTAGATTTTCTCTAAAGTTCTTGTAGCTATGCATGTTTATTATTCCTCATGTTGGGCTCCTTCATAAGCCTCCTATCATAAATTAGAGTGATTGCTTCATGAATTTTTTGGTCTTCTTGTTTTGACCATCATGGCTTCCACAGAGTTGCTTGAGAATATTGTTATCTCCCCAAAGAATCTAGAGGCCTTAGCCTTCTCTCCACATAGAAACAAGGTCTTTTGTTATGTGCCAAATGGATTATTCATGTAGTCACTAAAGATAAAGCTTAAATTTTTTTGGTTTGGCATTGTATTTCCTCTGGGTTTCCTACCAACAAACCTGCATGGGAGGGGATTGGCTTTCAAACCCTTCTGATCATGTGAGGACCTATGCACATCAAAAGCCCTTTTATTATCAAGAGCATATGGAAAGCTATTGAGCCTTGGCTTCACTAGTCTAGTGATGAGTTTCGTGATGGGCTCTCTTTGAACCAACAAAATATTTGGTGGTCTCCCCTCTTTGCCATCTAGGGTATTCCCCTAACCAAGACTCAAGGTGCTAGTGCTTTGTGTTTTTTCAAATGAGGCATCAAGATCCCTAAAGATCTTTTCTCTAGGGTCTCCATGAGTCTCAGAACTTAGGAAGATATGCAAGTCTAGTACCATCTTGCCCATTTAAGTTGTCAGAATTTTGACTTATTGCTTTCTACAATTCAAGGTCACTTAATGCATAAAGTGAGTATTTAGTCTATTAGACCTTGGTGGACTGATTAGAAGTGGTATCCTGCCACTCCTTTCATCAACTACAAGCCAAGGCTAGGTTATAGATGGCTTTCTCCCCATCTACTGATGGTGCATATGCTTAATCAGAGATAGCATTTGCAATATTCCCTTTCTCAATGGAGAAAGCACTTTTACACTATATGGAGCCTCATTATAGAACCCAAGATTTCTCATTTTGCTTGGTGTTTAGCTTTTGAGGGTCTTCCCCTTGGGCCTTAGCTTAAGCATATTGGGGTTCCAAATACTTTATGTCCTTTTTGTGGTCAACTAGAGTCTTTCCTACATATTTTTGAGTTTTGTAGCCATGCTCAAAATTATTGGCACTAGGTTCATGATTTTTTATAGCTATTGTGGCCTGAACCATTTTCTTGGCATAAGGTTATTTTGGGTGATTCCATAGGATCCCTAGAAAATTTATCTAGATTTTCAATACCTTTAGGATAGAGATTTTGTTTAATCTATGGAAAGATAGAAATGTTCTTTTCACTCACAATTTTCTTGATATAAATATTGCTATGTGCACTAAGGCATGCATTTGTAATAAATGTAATGATGCAAATTCAAGTACAAGTGAACAAGGTAGCCTTGGAGGTGGCACACCTTCAAGAGATCCTGACTCACTGGGGCAATGCCCCTTGCACTATTGCCAAAGTTCCCTCAAATGCTTCTATTGATACCATGCCATTGCAGGTGCAGTTCTTCAAGCTACTACTCACAAATGTCATATTTGCAAGCTTCCTTCCACTGCTCTCCTAGCAGTGGTGATGGTGGTTGGTAGAACCATTCAGTTTTTTCACCTTGTGGTGGCACTAACTAGTGCCTTACTCCTCCTCCTAGTCCTCGGTGGGTGGTTTCTGGCAAGTGGCCCTGCCTAGTGTTGGCCATTCACCTCTGTTGTCTACCATAAAGGATGCTAACCAGGCCCCTGATGATGCTACTAATGGTTGGACTATTCCCAACCTACCTCCCAATCCCAAGGATGACTGGGATTTCATGATCAAGATGAACCACCATCCTCAGGTGGCACTGCTTTAGTTGTCTGAGGGTTGCTTTTATAAGTTTTTTTGGATGAATAGTTGTTGATTTTGTTTTTAGCCATGTGAACTCTCACAAGGTGATCTTGTATCCCTCAACCCTTTTTTGTGAATTGTAATCTTAGTATATTATTTATTAATAAAAAAGGACTATTCATAAAAAAGAAAAGTTATAATTTTGAATCATCTAAAACTGAATAAATCATGTGTCTACTCATTAATCATGCATTATGATATTGGATTGTCTAAATTCATTTTTGTTTCTTGTTTTAGAACTTATTTAAGTTGAATCATCTAAACAATCTAATTAGTAATCATTTATATTAAATTGAATGATCTAATCAAATCATCTAGATGTATAACATGTATCACATACCATAATATATCATGTTTCATAAAATAGAAATATGTATCACATGTCATAATATATTGAATCATATAAATATGTCATGTATCATAAATGGATCATTAATATATAAATGTCAAATCATAAACATATGTCTCAAGGAGATCCATGATAAACTACAAATATCACATATCCTAAACTAGAGATCCATCCACACACATATAAATAGATGAACCCTCTAACCGCTCAACTCATGTGCATCTTGTATATATGTAGTATCAACTAAACCCTACATATTTAGTACTACAATTTTTTAGAAATGCATATATGAAAACTAATTTAAAATATAAAAATTTAAGTAAATTGACTCAAGTACATGTGTATGTGAATGTAGAAGTCACCTAAGCACTACTGGGTGTCACATCTAGTAGGTCTATTCTCCTATTAGTAGTAGTTGTTACATTGATGGCATCTCTCCTCCCACCATAGTCGAAGCACACATTGGAAGAAGTGTGCTCTTCTACCCATGCCTATAAAAATATTATTCATTTATAAACATAACAACATGAATATATACTTGTATATAGTTCTATTAAAATAAATTTAAAAGAGGTACCTAGGTGTAAGGAGAAATAGTGTAATCAATGAAACACATTATAAATTCATCAACAAAAACTGCATTTCCAATCATCTCAATCTTTTCTAATAATAAAGAATGAAAATGTTAACATAATTAAATATAATATTCATATATGATCCTATCTTAGTACCAACACTAATTTGACTAAAATTTTAGTTATTTTTCCTAAATATATAGTCCATTAATAGTAACACAAACATCTCTTACTCTTATCCCCTCACATAGAGCTGGAATAAAATATTGTGCATCTAGGTGTTGAATTGAGTGTTGTGTTCAGTGATGAGTGCTAGATTATTAAGTGCTAGAGTTTTTTTATAGATTTTTTAGCACCAAAGCCCTATGTGAAGTGGTGTGTACTCTTATGTGCATGATCTAATGCCGTCTCATGGGTTTCTCAAATATTAGGCCATCCAAAAGTATGATCACATCCATGACATCTTGTAAATGTATCTTCCACACATCTAAATATAGGAATACACCTATAAAAGATCATCTAGAAAATACAATTCCATATTGATATGTTTGTTCTCTCTAGTAAGGCCACATATATCTCTTGGGGTAGAAATATGTGCAGCTCTATAAACCTCATTAG